>PVIJ01006816.1:0-88233 GCA_004024925.1 Scalopus aquaticus
CATACATCTCAGCAAAATCTTGAAAGACACATCCCTCAAAGCGAAGGAAGTGAAAGACAAGATAAACAGATGGGATTACATCAAAATAAAAAGCTTCTGTACAGCAAAAGAGACATTAACCAAAACTAACAGACACCCTACCAACTGGGAAAAGATCTTTGCACACAATACATCTGATAAAGGACTGATAATAAAAATTGACTTGGAGAATTTCTAATTAAAATCTTGTGTCCTGGACACATTGAGTGTAGACTGCCTGATGGGGACAGCAGAGAGCAACTGCTTTAGGGAGCGGCATAGGGAGTGGGCTGCCTAAGAGAAGGGGCTGTGCAGGGCAGCAAGGGGCTTGGAGGCAGAATGAGACATGGGCAGGTGAGAACTGGTTTGTGGTTCACAGGCCCAGGTATGTAGGTTGTCTGACTTCAAGCGAGGTTGGATTCCTTGTGCCTTGGGCCCCTTCTGTCTTGGGCCTGCCTTCTCTAGTGGGTTTACTTCTTAGTGGGGGTCTTTCCAGTCTCTGAAGTGGTTTTCACTGGAAATGACACACTTAAAGAGACAGAAAATAAATTAGTAATAGCCAGGAGTTTGGGAGGGACAGGGGGAGCTGAGTGGGAGGAGGAGGAGGAGGAAACTGGTGTTGATGGAACAGTTCTGTCTTGATTGCAGTGATGGTTATAGGAATCTGCTCTTGGGAGGAAACTATGTACACACACAGTACACACACATGTTGGCTTCCTGGTTTTGACATTATGGTGTAGTTGTGTACACTGTAACCATTTCGAAGAAACTGCATAAAGCAGTCTATGAGAGCCATCTGCACTATTATTTTTTACAACTTCTTGTGAATCTGTCTCTCTCTCTATATATATTTATAATTTATTTGTATATATTACATCTTTGTTCATTCATTTCTTTTTTTTTTTTTTTACAGTGTTTGCTTTCTTTTCTCAGGTGCAGTCCCCCTAGAATTTCTACCACCAATTCACCCTTGCACCATCACCACAGTCCCTCGTGCTCTTCCTGCCCTTGTTTTGAGCCCTCTCGCCCTCCTCCCCTGCAGTGCCTCTGAATTATAGTTGTCTGTTTAATTTTGTTTTGTATTGTGCATTTTATTGTTATTGTTTTTTTCTTAATCCCTTATTTGGTTCCCCTATGTTCCTCCTTTAAATGAAACGATTCCATATTTTTCTTTCTCCTTCTGACTTATTTCACTGAGCATAATCCCTTCTGGCTCCATCCATATTGCTGCAAATGGCATTAGTTATCTTTTTTGATTGCTGAATAGTATTCCATTGTGTATATATACACCCATCTTCTTGATCCAGTCATCCGTTTTTTGGGCATTTGCATTGTTTCCAAGTCTTACCTATTGTAAATAGTGCTCCAGTAAACATAGGGTATTCTTTTGAGTTAACGTTTTTTTTTTTTTTTAAGATTTATTTTTTATTTATACATACAAGCTGGGGTACAGGCCAGAGGCATGGGGCGGCGAGAGGGTTCACCAGAGACAGAGCGGGGAGCAGAACAGGCAGATCAGTAAATACACTGCTGAGGGGAACAGCGGGCGAGGCAGGAGAGGTCTGCTGCACCATGTGGGATTCTCCCCGGCCGGGCTCGAACTCGCATCGCCGCTGCCGACAGCTCCACAGCGCAGTGCTTAACCACTGTGCCACCGGGGAGGCCCCTGAGTTAATGTTTTTTGTGAACCTAAATTTTTTTAAGATAAAGAAAACAAAGAGAAAAAACTAAACCAGACTCAGCAATGAGTGCCCTGTGTGTGGTGGTGGCAGGGGACATTTGCATTCACTTCTGCGCAAAACCTGATGTTAGGACAGCCTGTGAGGAAGGGGGGGCTTTGTATGCATGAGGATCCGAGTCCCTGGCATTTGAAGTCTGTGACAATGGACCTAGGATTTGGCAATATAGATCTTTCTAGACTTATAATGGGGTTTTGTCCCAATAAATCTATCCTTAAAGTGCATTTAATATACTTAAAACCCTGCTGAACATCACAGTTTAGCCTTCCCTACCGTAAATAGCCTCAGAACACCCACATTGGCCAATGCTTGGGCAAAATCATTAAGAAAAAATCTATTTTATAATAAAATGTGGATATCTCATGTAGTGTTTTTGAATATTTTAATGAAAGTAAAACAGTACCAAAGTGGGGGACAGGTGACTGCCTGCGGGTTCTTATCTGTGTAGCTTAGAGTTGCAAGACACCATTCAGGTTCAGGGTACAACAACATGGGGTTTATTTACAAAGGAAGATTGGGGATAAGGAAAGAGTTTCTAAGGTCACAAGTGGCTCGTTGTCTCACCACACATAGTGACCAAAGTGTCCAGTAGCCCAAAATAGAGGCTGCTTATGAAGATAGGGCTGTCCTTTGATGGGAGCCTGGAGCTGGTGGCATACCACTAAGTGATGGACCAGGATCCAACTCACAGTGGCAGGTGGAGTTGATCACAGCACAGGTGATAAGGTAACACTGAAGTAGCCCATAGCAGCAGTGTGAAGGCCAAGCTGGACAGCACTGGACACTAAACCAGACAGTACTGGGTGCGACAGCACAAGGAGGTGGTTCTAGAGGATCAGAAGTGTTGGAGAGCTCTCAGAGGTGGCCCAACGCAGGTCAGAAGTGCAGCGCAGCACTGGTCACCAGAAGCTGGTGCCAGAGCCATCAGTGTTACAGCTCTTTGTGGGATACTGGCATAGGGCCAATAGCAAACAGCTCTTTTCGAGACAATGGGCCCAGGCTGATGGTGGTTTCCCTTCCAGGGATTACCTGCTTGTTGAGGCCTCCTGTCAGTTCTCAAGACTGGTACCCAGGGCACAGGCAATACTTGTGTGCTACAGGTCACTGCTCACCTTATTCCTGGTGTCCCTTTCTAGGAGCAGAGACCTTGGTCCTGCATGGTCTCCTCTCCTGGGTCCTCACTGCTGCAGTCCTGTTGAGAATAGATGGGTCTTCGAGTCTTAGCTCCTTCGGTGTTGGCCTTTCCTCAGGTCCCCCTGGGACCTGCCATGCTCCTGTTCCCCACGAGCCCATTCCTGTTGTAGCCTCAGCATGCCGAGGAGCTGGCACCAAGTGCTTGCAAAGTTTGAGCTATGCTGTCAGTAAATCCTCTGTTCTGAGTAGGGGGAAGTCTTGAAGATATTGGGGATGTCAGTATGGGATAAAGAAGCAACCATCAGGCTCCAGATCAATCAAGAGAGGGGAGAGAGGAAGGGAGGCTGACCTTATCCAAGTTGGAGACAGACATCCCTGGCGAGCAGAGTGGAGAGAGACTGTATGTTGCAGGTCATTTCTACTCCCAATATGCAAGCTTATGATAGCAGTGGGGGTCATATGTGGGCTTGGGGGACCTGTGTTCATTAGAGCAGGAAGAAAGGAGCTGTGTCATCTGCCATGTGCCTTTTGTATTTGACTTTTTGTGCAACCTTTGGGGCCCACAAGTTCTGTTTGTTGAGCCGGGCTGGTGAGTGATCAGGCTGGCTCACTCTGCGGCTTATTCTCTACCATGTGTTGGAGGATGATCAGGGAGGTAAAGTGTGTGTTCTGGTCATGCCCAGGGCTGTAGGAGAAGCAGCATCTGGGGGCTTAAGGTGCCGGGCCCTGTCACCTGGTGCAAGGTCTGCCTGGCCTTGCCAGAGCTGTGTTGCTGGGTGAGCAGTCTGCATTTGCTCCTTCCCTTCCCCTTCCCCAGCCCTGTCTCATACCTAAAGGGCTCTCCCATCCCCGACATCCACTGGGCTGCCCAAGAAAGCCACTCCAGGGCTGTTTACAGATCTAACGGGGTTATAAACTCAGAAGCCATTAGCGTCCAGATGGCAACATGAATGTGGATAATGGGGATTGATGTGCCAGGGCTCTGTGGGGCCTGTGGGGGACCAGGGAGTCTGCACCTCAGCTGAAATCATTGGGTACAAATTGTGCAAAGACTATGTGTGCCAAAAAAGATACATTCACAAATAGAGGCTCACAAATGCTGGGACAGACCTTTCTCTATCCACTGTCCTCAGAAGGGGCCTCCCCAAGTTCTGGTATTCAAGACTCCTTCCACACCAGTCAAGGCAAGAACATGAGTCAAGTCCCAGCTCATTAACTTGCATCTTGTACAAATACCTGGGCAAATACTTGACTCTCTTTGCCTTGCTTAACTCATCTGCCAAATGGGTATAAAACCCTTCTTACCTGCTTTGAAGCTTTGTTCTGAGGATGATGTGAGATACCGTATTTTTTAAAATTCATATCCTGCTTCATTCTACAATAGGTTTGAGGCAGCTTCTAAAAATACCTGTGATATAAAGGGATAAAAATAAATAATATGTGAAATCATTTTACAATTGCACCATAAACATGTTTCCTTATCATCACTAGTAGCGGTGTGAGAGTGATAATGGATATATCATTCCCTGACTCATTTTCAATTTAACCTTGGCCTTCAGGGCTGTAACTGAAAGGTAGGCCAGCCGAGAACCTCAGACTCTGAAGCTGCCCATCTAATGGGCCCTGGCAGCGGCTGGCGTTGCCTGAGGATACCTGCAGTGGGGAGTATGTTCTGTTCTTTGCCTCTTGCACCTCCCTTATGGTTAATGCCAAACTTCCCCTGGCCACCCCCTCTGCACCTGGGCTGGGTGTACAGACATAGAAGAAAACGACCAGGTCCCCCCTACAAGGCTGGCAGGGCAAGGGACTGGGAGAGAACGCTGCCCACTAGGCTGACCCTGACTTGGGGAAGTTGATGAGTTCCTTCTTATTTTTTTGTCTGTAAGATGGACCTTGTAACACTCCTCTTCCTCCCTCATAGCAATGCTGGGAGATAAAAGGAGGCCATGCTCTGATAATAAAAATTGCTATACAAATGTAAAAATTCATCATCTCTATTCAGTGCTTCTCCAAAGTGATTTAAAAAATAACAGAGCTATTAGGCTTTGGGAGCCCACAGGGCCAAGAGGGTATGCCCTAAATATACCACCGTGGGTTCTTCAGGGATTTGTGTAGGCCACAAACACTAGTGATCCCCTCAGGGAAGGCAAAACGACTGTCACCTCTGGAGCATGTACTGAATATTTAACATGTGCCCCATTGTGGGGTGAGAAGTGTGAATTGTGTCCCCCAGAAATTCCTAGGTTGAAGCCCTCAGAATGTGACTGTACTTGGAGATGAGGTGTTCGCAGAGGTGGTTAGGTTAAAATGGTGCTGTTAAGGTGGACCCTCATCCAGTCTTAAAGGGATTCGTTATCAGAGAGGAAAGTGGACATGCAGAGATGCCAGAGATGAGTGCACAAGCCAAGGCCACTGAGGACCCCCGAGAAGGCGGCCACTGCTAGCCAAGGGGACTCAGGAGACCTCAGACCTGCTGATACTTTGATCGTGGACCTCCAGCCTCCAAAACTTTGAGAAAATAAGTGTCTGTTATTTAAGTCCCCCAGTTTGTGGTATTTTGCAACCCTCAAAGACCAATATATTCTATGGGAAAGTGTGAATTTTTTATACCTTGGGTAAATCCTGACTGAGTTGGGTGCTAGGTGGTACCAGAGAGCAAAGCTGAATGAGAAGGATGTGGTTCTGGCTTACAGGAGGCTTAAAGTCCAGCAGGGATGTGACTTTCTAGACTGGAAAGTAACGCCGGTGCGCAGGCAAACCCGATGGTGTGTGCTTGCACTGTGAGTAGTGCTGCCTTCAGGTGCTAGAAGCTCAGAGAAGATGGAAATAAAAGAAAGCTGCTATGGGAGGCTTTATGGAAAGGGGGCTTGAAAGATTGGGTTGGGGGTGAAGATCTGGGCTGCCCTGGACATTTGCCGGGTGTCCGGATCAGGGATCCCGGAAACCCGAGGGGAGAGGCGCAACTAAGAACGAGGCACAGAAGGGTCAGCTCAGCGAGGATCTGACAATCTTTATTTAGCAACCATGCGTTTATATCCTTGTGCTACGTAAGCAATTACCCACAAGCCATTGTTACAATAACAATTTTGTTATGATATTCTAAATTCCCTGTAAGGAAGCAGCATTTGTGGTAAGAGTAAAAATATGGATGTTGTTTACAAGAGCACGACCAGCAACATACTAAGGAGGCAGTCTCTGATTCTCTGTGTCCTGGTTTTGGTTGGATGTTGACGCAGGTCTACGGTTATTCTAAGCATAAGCTGCAGCTGGCATAAGCAAGGTCATCATGTGGGCCGCGCCTCCACACTGACTACCAACTGCTCTCCCCTTGGGAGGTTACACTGGCTTGGTTATGCCAGTGCTCCCAACAGCCGGGAACTTATGGCCCCAACAGGAGGTGCCCTGACATGCTGGCAGGCACCAGGCCCAGGGCCCTCTCAGGGCTGGGGTGACTGGCCATGGCGCCCTTCTTCCCCAGGAGCCACAGCTGCCACCCTCTGAGGCCAGACCTTAGTGCTGGGCTTTGACTGGCCCTTCTCTGGTTATTTGCTGCCATTTCTCCAGGCAGATGGGGACTGCTGGCTGTTCATCAAGTTAGCAATTAACAACTAATTCATTAAGCGCCTAATGAACAAATTATTAACCTGGCAAGCCGTGTCCAGCTGCTGACTGGGCGGTAGAAATGGCGATTAATAAGGTCTTGGAGTGGCAGCTGTGGTTTAGTGGTTAAGGCACTGGGCTGGGTGACGAAGATGAGGGCCCTGGACTCCTGGGCCAAATTCTTTACCCCTCTAGGCCTCATGGGGTGCTCCCAGGGTGGGAGTAACAAAAGCTATTGGTGGGCAAATTAGATGTCAGAGACAGTCGGGATAAATGCAGGATATCGAGTTATATAGACTCCAAGGCTGCTTCTTTCTAACTTCTTGTGAGTCCACCTCTCCAAGCCAAGGGGGTTTCCCCTTGACCCTACAATGTTACCAGGCAAGTCTCATTCACCCTATGTGTTTGCCTGGAACCCTAACATGCAAAGAGCTCTGAAAGGTGAGCAGATGTGCCCAGTGTGGCCCTGCCCTTGTGGCACTTACTGTCAGGTTGTGGGTGCCAGACAGTCACGCACAGCAGGCTAAGCAGGGCATGAGGCCATCTGCAAAGGGCTGAGAGCTGTGGAACTGCGGGGGGACGCTAACTGTGAGCTGGAGTTGGGGGGCTTGCAGGAGGGCAAAGACTCGACGCGTGGTTTCATTGTGTTTTTCTGATGATAAAAATAACATGCGCTTATTCCCTCGAATCTCCAAATAGAGAAAATTGGAAAGAAGAAGATAAAGATAATCTGTAATCTCATCACCCAGAGATAACTGCTGTTGACATTTTGTGTGTATCTGGGGAAGACTTTGACAGGCAGAGATGGTCGGAGGATATTCTAGGAGAAAGGCATGTTTTGAGTGAAGGCCCTAGGTGGGAAGGGTAAGCCTGTGGCGGGGGCTGTGAAGGATGGGTGTGTGGACCAGTGGCCTGGACAGGACTCCTGGAGCAGAATGGAATCAGGTGGGGGAGGGGACTGGGCTGGAGGGCAGGGCGTGTTCAAGATAGTGTCTGTGCAGCAGACCGGAAGCCCAGCCAGCAAGCCAGACACCCGCTCCTCAATCACACCATGATGCAATGGAACTTATTGATGTAGCTGTCCCACTTAGGAGAAATACTGCAAAAACCTCTGCAGGAAAAATACACTAGTATGAAGCTGTGGCAGAGTTGCCAGAGGGAGCGTGGGGCCAGGGAGGAAGCCAGGGAGGGCCACGTTTAGTTGTTGGCTTCGGATGTTTCAGATGTGGAACAGAACTCCTCAGGGGGAGGGACTTGTCTTGTTTTGTCCCCCATCCAGCAGGTGTGACCTCCCTTCAAATGCTTGTCTCATCCTTGAGGGATGTCTAATCCACAGTTCTGTATTGTCATTGTAATAGCAGAGAAATTTATAGTTGACAAAAACTCTTTTCTGTAAGATAATTGAAAAAGATAATCTTTTGATTCGATCAACAATTCCGTAAAATAAGTATTTCTATTACTCTTATTTTACAGACAGGAAATTGAGATTCACAGTGGTAAAGTAACTTATCCAAGGGCATACAGTCAGTGTCAGAAAATAGAACAAGGCTGAGAATCCAGATGTTGGAATTAAATTGTGTGTGTGTGTGTGTGTGTGTGTGTGTGTATGCAATTAGTTCTGCTGTGGAAGACAGCAGCAGACAGCATAGCTTGGTGGTAACGTGAATAGCTTTTGGTGGCAGGGTAGTTCTGTATTTAATTTTCTAGTCTCTTTTTTTTTCACTGAAGCATATGAAAAACCATGGAATTATATATCAATTAGGCATAACAATACCATTTATCTCCCTAGGTTATTGAGAGGTTTAAAAGACACAATACAGATGACATAGAGTTTGCACATAGTAAGTGTTCAATAAATGTTAATAATGATTATTACTGTTTTTACTCTGAGCTCATCAGAGTCACAGAGATAACCTAGATTTTGTGGTTGTTCTATTTAGTTCTCTACTATGGTCTGTCACTTTGGACTTAGAAAGAATGCAGGTCCAGTCCTGTCCAGTCCCAGTGACTGGTTGGCCCTGGGGGTACCAAAGTAAAGTTCCTAAACAATGCTCTGATTAGCCAAATACTTGTGTTGCAGAATACAGAGAGCTTTTCTTTGGCCCTGATGACAGTGACATTGATGCCCGCCAAATAGTCCACCTATTTCCTCACGTCTACCAGTTCCTGTGTTATTAGATGGAACCCTTTAATTGGTCTGAGCAATGTGTTGGGGGTGAAAGTGACATGTTTCACTCTGTCCAGTTCCCTACACTCTATCCCTCCCTCCTCTTGCTTCAATGGCTGAGGAGGCCTTGTGTTCCAGGAGACGGAAAATAACAGATTATCAGTCTGCTTGGATCCCTGGGTGACTGTGTGGAGCAGACTGCCCTTCAAACCTACACTGAGCACATTGCACGAAGAACTATAACTTCATGGTATTAACCCTCAGAGACTTTGCCTTTTTTTGCTGTAGCATAGCATAGCTTAACTAATGCAACCCATTTTGGCTGACTGAGGTTTGACATTTTACATTAATCATAAAACTAAAACCTTGTACTATGCAGCTTTCCACAGTCTATTTCAGAGCAGGTTCACAGCTATCACCTTTTTTGATGCTCCGAATAATTTCATACATGGAAATGCCCCTGGAAAGATCCCAGTGTTATTTCTTTATGTATTGATTTCTCTAAAATCTTCATTTTCACACACAGTTTTTAATCAACCCCTTTCCCTACTGTACCTTAATTCTACCAATGAGGTTTCCAAAATGTGTTGCACTGGTTTGTTCATACATCTGTTTCTCCCCTCAGGCTAGAAGCTCTTTGACACAGCCTCACTCACACACTGCCACACTCAGATACTGCTACACCCAGACAGTGACACACTCAAGACAGAGGCAGTGACTTACTGATTTTTCGTGTCAGTGTCTATAGCAGCAGGTCCTTTAATGATGACTGGGTGAGCCACCAAACACGTGAAACAGGCAGCAGAGGCCTACTGTCCTGGTACTGAGGTGCAGCCACGTTAAGGGACTTGCCCAGGGCCACTTGGCTAATAAGTAGGAGAGCCAAGAGTGGCATGAGCCCCATCTTCATGATGGGGCTAACAATCATGGCCTGTTGACTGCCCAGGCAGTTTTGAGGATCAAATGGAATCATAAGACATTTCTGTTACTTTTGTATTTCCTATCCCCAAGACCGGTCAGGACTCCCGCCTGCTGGGGTCAGAAACTGGACACATGCCTGTCTGGGCTAAGGGGGCATGTTGAGGAGGGTCTGGGATGGAAGTCCCCCGGAGCAAGGGGCCTTCTCTGCCAACCCCTCAGTAGCAAAACAGTGCCTGGAGCTAGGAGGTGTTCAGTGTAGTGTCCCTTCAGCAGCTGGGAAGGAGGGAGCAGGTGAAGGGAGGCAGGAAAGGAAGCTCTCACGGGAATTCTGAAGGCAGGGGGCTGAGGTGGGAGTGTAGGGGGTGGGGACATGCTCAGGTTGCCTTGGGCCCACCTTGTATCTCTCCCCCTCCCCTGTGGAAGTGCTAGAACTGGGTTGGCTGCCAAGCAGGTGACACCACATGTGGCTGGCTCGTGCTGCCCTGGTGCAGCCCATCTGGGTGCTCCCAGACACTCATTAGCAAAGGCAACATCAGCCCTGCCTTCCAGCTTCCTCACTCCTGGCCCCTCACCACGGACCTGAGGGGACCCCTTCTCCTCCGCTGGCTCTGTGGGTCCGACTGTCTAGGAGTAAGCTGGAGGCGCATTCTTTGCGTGGTCCAGGGCTGAGTCCACCCGGGGAAGGAGCACCCCTCCCTCTGGCTGACAGGATGTGGAAGCCCTTCTGCAGCATGGATTTTAATTATCCTCAGATTCTAACAGGGCTAATTATTTTTTTTTGGCACAACAGGTCTCTGACAAGTCCCTCTCCTATCCTCCTTTTGAGAGTGGGAAGGTCCTCTCTTGAAAAGCCTTTGTACACGCCCGACATGGCTGGGCACACTAAGGACCAGCAAACAGTGTGATTTGCAAGGTGGTGGGAGTTGCTTGCCAGTCACCTCCAGAAGCCCAGCTCTGAGAACTGGAGGCATATGGGAACCATCCAGCCAGGACTGGCAATGAATTTGATGAATCTGTGTGCCCACCGCGGTGACCGGTGGTGACAGCCTAGAGCGCTGCACTGGCAACTCTCATCTGCAATCAATTAACAGTAGCTGCCTCAGGTAGTGGAGGGGAGTGGCCTGGGAAGGCCGCAGACTCACCTGCTGCCACTCGAATCCCCTGATTCTGCTGTTTTAGCGAGCCATTACCTCACATTAAGTCTTTGCCTCTTCTGTTCATATTTCAACACACATGTAGAGGAGACACAAGGTGGTGGTGAAGAATTCAAGGATTGATTAGTTGGGATTGACTGCAAACAAAACCCCATGATCAGTTTTGCTGGTTCTGGAAAGCAATGCGCTGGCAACTCTTTGACGACATAGATTATCATTTGGTTTAGGATGATTTTATCCACTGCCTTCCAAAATGGCAGCTGGCTGAGAGGAAGTGGGAGAGGTGAGTTTGGTGGAAGGAAGGTTGGAAACTGAAGGTGGCCCTCTCCTCAGGGCTGTACCTGGAGTGGGGACACCAGGGAGCCAGAGGTTTGGAGACACTGACACCAGGGTGAGGACACGGGGCCAGCTCTACTCTGCTATGTGAGAAGCTCCTTCTTGGGAGATCCCCTCCCCCTCCCCCCCCAACCATGTGTCCTGGTACTAATGCCCCCTTCTGTGGGCTGGGCCTCATCACTCACTTCAGGGGGGTAGGGCTGAGGGTGAACTAAAGTTGCAGCTGCATTGTTTCTTCAGACTGAAAAATTACTGGGGTCGCTGGGCTAGAGTGGGGCATGCTGGGGGGCTGTACTGCCAAAGAGCAAGCACGAGGTGGTTCCCTGTGCCGTGGGGAATGCCAACGGGGTGACTCCCTGAGGTGACGCCCGGGAAAGTACTGTCTTTATAGAATTAGATTTCAAAGTGAAGAGCATAAGCCAGTCTAGTTTGAATTAAAAGACCTTAAATCACCAAAAAAAAAAAAAAAAAAAAAAAAAAAAAAAAAAAAAAAAAAAAAAAAAAAAGCAAAAAAGAAAATTCTCCAGTCAAATTTATCAATTTTTCCTAAGGAGAACAGACGGGAAGAAAGAGAAGCACTTATTATATGGGTCAGTTATAGCCCCACATGTCCACTAATAGGGGAAATGGCTTTGAACCAGGTCATGGCCTGAGGTTAACTCAGGTAAGAGGCGTCGTTCATTCGTTTATTCCACAAGCTCGTATGGAGCAGCACCTGTGCCAGCCTCGGAGGCTATGGGATGAAAATGCCATGGCTTCTGGCCGCTGGGTGGGTCTAGTGAAGAAAACAGACAACACAAAAGGCGTTTGCAGCAGAGTGGTAAGCGCTGAGCTCTGGAGGCCTCGGCTTGCCCGCCTGTGAAAAGATGGGCGTTCCAGGTCACTGGAGCAGCTCTGGCTGTCTGTGCCACGCACCGGGCATGGGCTGCTCACACTTGAAGCAGATGCAAAGACTGGCCCCAGAACTCCCTGTGTGGTCTGGGCTGCCCAAAATGTAGCGGCTGCTTCTTGCATCTGCAGTGTCCCCTGCGTGCCAACACACTGTCACCTTAGTGTCTCATTTCCTCTGCCTTCTCCCGGTGAGGTTGGCAGGGTGGGGGATTGTCATCCCAGGCCACAGTCATACACGTAGCCCAGGGTAGAGCTGGAGCTGGAACCCAGGTACTCTTTGCTGGCGCATTCCATGGGGTGAGTAAGATGGAGGATGAACTGGGGAGTGGATGGAGCACGGAGATGAGAAGACAGATTCTGGTGGAATGCCCGTTGTCCTTCCTTCCCGGCCTCACTTGCCCCTCGCGCCCAACCTTCCTCTCTCCCTCCCTCTGTCCCTTCCTCCCTCCTTCCATCCTTCTCTCAGTCTTCTGATTTTCCTTTCGAATAGGAAATCTGTGTTGAGGTTACTTAAGTGTGTGGTGCTACCCCCAACAGTACTGGCTCTTCGGGGCTGCAAGCTAGCAAGCTGGAGCTCAAGTCTTAGCTTGGGGCGTCTTTCCAAAATGCCAGTCTGGCCGCTGGGGTGCTGCTCCCAGTGTCAGGCAGCAAGAAGTGGAGGGCTGGGAAGATTGTGGAATCCCAAAGCTCCCATTGCTATTAGGAGCTGAGTCCCCACAGTGCAGTCAGGCCCTTCCTACACCCCTCGTCCCTATTGCCATTCAGGAGTAGGGAGGCAGCAGGTGCTCCCCACCTGCTGGGCATGGTCAGGCTGGAGTCAGCTTTGCGCATGTGATAACTTCCCCCGTGGTGACTGGCCAGGGAGAAGGAGATGGGCTGTGTGGGATGGTTTTGATGGGACCAGCCTCTGCTCTGCTAAAAGCACACGGTACCCCAAAAAGTACTGACTGTCCATGGATATGTGCAGTCTTCAGGGCTCCCAGGAGATTCCCACACCCTTCCCACCCTTGCCACCCTGGAGTCCTATAGGGGTTAATTCCATCTTGGCATAAGGAAGAACTTCTCAATTACCAGAGCTGTCTGGGTCCACGGGAGTGGGAGCCCCAGGGGAAAATCAGCACCCTGTCTCTGGAAATGTTTCTGTAAAATTGTATTCATTTTTATAGTTAAAAAGCATTTTATTTCTTTATTTTACTGACTCGTTTAAGCAAACAGGAATAGGAAATCTGGAATCAGGTTTTGGTTCAAGTCCCAGTTCAGCAGCTCATGACTATATGATCCTGGACAGGTCTCTCGGTGCCTTGATTGTAAGATTTCTCCAAGGAAAAGTGCCCACCAGAGACTGTTCACAGAGCCTAAGGGAGACAGGCTGACCTGGCAAGAAAAAAATCTTTGTGCGCTGTCAGTGTGTGCTTGTTGGCCGGTTATGATCGTTGCGGTGAAGTTTCCTTTCAACCTTAAGGGCCTGAGAGCTGATGATGATTGAAATCCTGCCATTAGCAATTCATTCTTTTAGGTTAGACCTTGACCCTCCCTGCGAGCAACATCTTGTTCCTACTGAGGCTAGAAGGGAAGAAGCATCCCTGCCTGGGAAGGGTGCGGTGAGAAGAGAGCGCTCTTGGATGCTGGCAAAGAAGTTCCCAGGACTCAAGGTCTGGGTGAGGGAGGTGGGCATGCAGGTAAATGCTCTCCTCTGGCTGATTCTAGATCGGGCCCGGGGAAGGCATGTTTGGTCAGAGATGGACACGCTGGCCCCCATTTTCTGTGAGCTGCTCCAGTCCCTGTGAGCATGCTGGGCCCTTCGAGTGACAGTCCGTCTCAGACTGTGCTCTGAAGCTCCACCCACCATGCCAGATTTGGCTAAATAAAGACCTGGTCCCTGTGGGGAGCCACTGGGGCTGAGAGCTCTCCTGGGGGGCTGCAGGCAGCAGGAGCTGGCTCCCCACAGTTCGGCAGAAGCAATCACTGCCCCTCTCTCTGGATTCTGCCTCTGACCTTGGGTAACCTGGCAGATCGCCCGTGTCTGAGAGCTGGGGTCGGTGCCCGTGCTCGGGAGAGAGACTGTGGGCTGTATCAGGCAGCTGGGGTCCGCCAAGCTCAGCGCTGGCCCTAGGACAATGCTGGGGTGTGGCCACGATGGTGCCAACACAGGCGAAGGGCTGTCGTGTTGGGGGCGACAGAGGCCTGATGGTGAACTGGGATATTTTAAGCTGACAGGAGCTCACCAGAGGGGCTATTTTCCAGGTCAGCACACCTGCTGCCCTGGCGGAGTTTGAAGGGCTGGGGGCAGGGGGTGGGGGGGTCGGGGCGACCAGGGCTTGTTCAGGACGTCTGTGGCGCAGGGTCTCTAAATTCAGAGGAGTGCAGAGAAACAGCCCTTCCTAGACTTGCCCTGGGTGTAACTAAGACAATGCCAAAAACTGTTTGGGGTACTGTCTCCCCTTCCTCTATGATCTCCTAAGTGGGGGAAAGCAGAGGAAAGGATGGGTGTTGGTTTCTGTTAGAAGGAGAACGTTTACTGGACCAGAGTGCGGGAGGCCCACTCTCCAGGCTGCTTCTGCCGTGTGGGCCATGGTGTGACCTGGGCCACGTCCCACACTTTCAGAGAAAGGAGCGTGACTCTGCCACGCCTTCCTCGGGGTGGGGGGTGTGTGTGTGCTGTAAGGGTTTTGAGATCCTGGAGGAAGAAGCGAAACTGTGTGGTGCTGCAGCCACCCCAGGAGGTATGGAGAGCCTCCTGCCAGTACCGTCCCACTCACACCCCTGCATTCCTGTTGCAGCAGCAGCTCCTCTCCTGCTCTACCCCCCTCCCCCAATGTACTTATAGGAGGCTTGGGGCTCCCTGGCAGAGGTGGGGCTGCAGAGAGGTCTCCGAGGCCCTGGGGAGAGGCTAAGATTCCCACCTCCTGCGACACTGACTTCTGAAGAGAATGAGGAAGCCTGGAGAACACTGACCGAAATCAATTAGCCAGATCAATGCCTGGTGCAGCAGGCACCTCTCCCTTCCTGGCCAGTCCCACCCACCCTGCCCCCAGCCCTGGCCATGATTTGGAAACTAGGTGGCTCAGTGGAACCTCTGCTGGTGTCCTTTCCCTGTCTAGTTTTTTTTCATCCAGGCCAGGTCTTGTAGCTCTGGAGTGGCCCTGTAGGGAGGGGATGTTGGGAGGGAAACAGCCTGGAGGGGATGTTCCAGCAGGCTGGGGCAGGGCTGGGAGATAAAGAGCTGGGAACTGGGGACTCCTCTCTAGGTTCACCACTTGAACTCCAAAGATCAGGCCAGAGAAGGCCACAGAAAAGATAAAGAGATTTTGATTCTCATGATTTCTTTATACTGTTGCTGGACAGAGCAAGGAGAAAGGGAATATTTAAGATCTTCTGACTGGGACATGAAAATTTACAGGCTGGAGAGCAGTCACCTTCCTTATTTATTTAGGATATAGAGGTTAGCAGGGTGGGATCTTGGATCTCAGCTGCCCACCCACAGGGAGCCTTGCTCATTCAGCAGCTGTCCTGTGCAGGGGACGAGAGCACTTAGCTCTGATTCTGCCCAAAACACTTATTTTTTAAAAAAAGATTTTATTTATTTTTGCATAGAAGAACTGGGGTATAGGCCAGAGGTGGGTTAGGGGTGAGAGGATTCACCAGAGACAGAGTGGGGAGCAGAGCAGATGAATTTACTGAAATACACTGCTGAGGGGAGCAGTTGGCGAAACAGGAGAGGTCTGCTGCACCATGTGTGGTTAGGTCCCTGGGGGGAGGGAATGAATTCAGGCTGTTGTGGTGATAGCCCAGCGATCCAACCCCTAGGCCACCAGGGAGGCCCTTAAAACACTTTATTGGCCTCAGTTTTCTCATTTGTGAATGGGGCTATTAATAGGACTTACCCTACAGATTGTAAGAATTAAAGGGATATCAACATGTATCTTGCTGTAAAGTTGGTCACTTAGTGATGTTTTACAATCTCCATGCCTGAGAAGGCGGGCTGGTGACTTTGTCCTGGCCTGGTTACTGTCCTGGATGTCAACTTCCTTCCTCCCAGTCTCCTGCTGAGTCTGTCACCATCATCTTTCCAATTCATCTTTCCAGTGCCTCTGACATCCACTCCTCCTGTCCACACCCGCCGCCTCCTCCTCCTCCTGTTTGGGGTCCTCATTACCTCGGCAGAGACTGTTACAGTCGCCTTCTAACTGGTCTCGTCTCCATCCTTCACAGACCTGTCAAATCAATCTTCCTAAAACACCACTCTGGTCATGTCACTCTCCTACTCAAAAACTTTCAGTGGCTTCTAGGGGAACAAATCCAAAGTCTTCGATGCCTGGTCCTCCACCAAGCATCCCAATAGGACCTCCCCTCCTGTGCACCTGGCGTCACCCCACTCTTGGCTAGGAAAGAGATGAAAAGCTAAGCAAGCTCCGCTCCTCCCTCCCCTGCACAAGAAGGCTGCTGGGTCGGTGGGCAAGGGCCCAGTGGGTGGGCAAGGGCCCAGTGGGTGGGCAGGAGCAGCTGGGAAGGACCTCATAGGGGAGGAACTTTATCAGTGAACTTGTTTGTAGGTCCCTGCTGAGAGGCTCTCAATTCTCCCAGGACTCTTTCTTGCAAGATCTCCTGTCCTTGATCCCTTCAAAGTAGTCTCTTTCTCACTTAATCTTGTCATAGGTTCCAAATCTTTCTCTGGATCCCAGAGGGAAAGGGTAACGTTTTATGATGACTTCTATGAGCCAGGCATTTCGCTGCTCTGTGTACAGTATCTCATCATTCTCTACCATTTTTTTTTAAAAATCCCTACTTTCTCTGCAGATCCTGCACAGAGTGGCTTTACCCAGAGCAGATGCTCAGGAAATAAGGTGTGACATTGGATGCTCCCACATTTAAGGGCAGCACAGGTTGAGAACTGAGGTAAGCAGAGAACAGGGTGCAGTGGAATAGACAGGAAAAACTGGTATAGACGAGGGAAGAGGGGACGAGGGAAGAGGGGACAAGGCCAGCGTGCCCCACCCCCACACACTGAACCGTGGTCTTGGCTGGCGGTGTCCATTTCCCTGTGAAGACTGGGTGAGCCCCCTTAGCCACTCCTGCCTGCTACCAGTTTTCTCCCCCACCATAGGAAACAGGTGGGAGCCACACTGGGTGTCCATTTGCTGCTTTCTCTGCCCCTTCACTGGAGAGGAGGCAGAACAAAAGCACCGCACAGGTTTCAGAGTGTTCTCTTTCTCTTGTTCAGCCAGAGTTAAAAGAAAGCTGAACATTTTGGGGGGTGGGGAAGGAGGGGAAGGGATGGCTAGCAATAATTTTGGAGCCTGGAAAAGGTCCTTCTGGTAATATTAAGCGTGTGTGTGTGTGTGTGTGTGCGCGCACGTGTGTGCGCGTGTGTGTGGTGGTGGTGGTATTTGGTCGACACAGGCCCTGGAAACATGGAGGGGAGGGAGAAGAGTCACCGACACCAGGATCCCAGATTCTGGCCTCTGCTCCCAGACTGCTAGGCAGTGTTAAGTCCTGTGGGCTTCCATCCTCTAACCCACACATTTCCGAAGCGAGTTCCTTAAGTCCCCCAGTTTTTGGAAAGAAGCCAAGGGTCCATGTCTGATGTGAAGAACTGGCCAGGCCCTGAGGAATGGCAAAGAGAGCAGGGAACAGGTTTCTCTCTGCTCCAATCTCCAAGCCCTCTTCCTCCAGGCCCTCCACTAACCGACTAGAGCTACACCTCCAGCCTTCCCCACAGTGTGTGTGTTGGGGGAGGGGAAGCAGAGGGGGAGGCGAAGTGGGGGAAGAAAGCAGAAGTCAATGTCGGGGATGGGCCAGAAGAGCTTGCCTTTAGGAGGAGACTCGTGCTCTGTCCTTGCAAGCCTAGAAAAGCCGCGTTCCCGCCTAAATCTGCAAGATGGAAGTTGCTCCCTCTAGCTTTCCCACTGCTAAAGGCGGCTGATTCTGAGTGACCCCTCCCTTCGCGCCCAAATCGATTTATAGCATTTACTCTTTTTCAGTCTTGTTCATTTCAAAATGCACCTTAAGAGGCACTACCAAATACACTGTAGATCAAGCCAACACCCGGTTTTGGGTGGCGCAGAAAAGTTTACTAGGTGGGTGTACCCCACCCCAGTAACACAAGGTACACGGAGCTGCCTGCAGGGATGTGTGCGCAAGAGCTGCAGGGTACAGGGCAGCTCTACCAAGGCTGAGGGTGTGTAAGGAGGGAGCGTGAAACTGGGGCCCCCTGCGCGTGGGAGTGTATCTTTCCTGTCCACGCCCCGCTACTTAGCTTCCTCTTGAGGGAAATGTGTCAGCAACCTCACTTCTTCAGCCTTTCCCAGCCAGACGCTTCCTTTTTGGTGCTCCTGGGCGTTTATTGTAAATTCCGTGACTAAAACACGCCAGTGAGCTCGGCCCATCGACAGATGGATCAATCGCCCCCTTCCCGGCTGGGGGAGGGGGAGGGGGTGCCCACCCAATGCCTGGGAAGCCGGGAGCTGCAGGCTGCCTGGAGAGAGCTCCCAGGAGCCGCAGCAGAGCCTGGCGTGGAGCTCTGGCCTGGGTCGGTCTTGGGGTGCTCTCACCATGGGGTTCCAAGCCCTGCCGGATCCCTCCCGCGCCGCCGTTTGGCCAGGTTCCCGGGTCCTCGGTCAGGGCGCCCTGGCACCACAGCCTTCTTCCAGCGCCGGGCAAGAGGAGACCAGTGAGGAAGGGAGTCTGCAAGGGTTGTGAGGCCGGGGCGTGCAGGGAAAGTTCTAGAGCCCCGCGTGGAGAGCACAAGTGTGTGGTGCGCGGGTCTAGATCCCAGCCGGCAGGTTGCGCGTGGACGCCAGGGAGCAGGCACTGATGGGGTCCTTCTGACCCTCTGCGCCTTTGGAAAGACCGATGCCTGGGTCGAAAGACGCATCCATCCGCGGAGGGGGGAGACCCCTCCCAGATCACCCAGAGGCGGATTTTCTAGTGCCCCTCCCCCTTCCCCCTGGATGGCTCGGACACCTAGGACTCCACGCCCTCGGCCTCAGGGCCCCGCGGTCGGTCGAGGGGGCGGGTGCGGCTGAAGGGTGTCCAGCGCGCTACCGGTTTGCTGTGTGTGTGAGGTCTGGGGCGAGGGGTGCGCAGGGGTGGGGGGAGGATCGGGCGGAGGCTTCAGTGGGTTTGAGCCCGAGCGGTAGCCGGTCAGTTTCCGGCCCAGGCGGCAGGTCAGTCCGGGGAAGGGCGGGCGGCCGAGCCGAGGGGGCCGGCAGCGGAGCTCTGCTCTCCGCCAGCGTTCTCCCGCACCGCTGCTACCGCCGTGTCGCCGCCGCCGCTGCAGAGTGGCGCTCTCCGCCGCGCTCCCGCGCCCCGCGCCGCCAGCCGCCTGGGAGCCCGAGCGCCGAGCCCCGGGCGGAGGAGAGGGGCGCGGGCGCGAGAGCCGCGGCGAGGGAGCCGCGAAGGGGGAAGGGGGCGGGCGGAGGGAGGAGCAGGAGAGAGGGGGAAGGGGAGGGAGAGCGAGCGAGGGAGAGTGGGGAGAGCGAGAGCAAAGAGCGAGAGCCTGGGAGAGGAGAGGGAGGGAGCGGAGAGAGAAAGACACACGCACGCAGAGACACACGGTCACTGGAATTCCATTAGAAAAAAGTGAGACGAGCCAGGGTTAGCGGGAGAAGATTTTTTTTGAATCTTTTCTTCGTTTTGGTGCGAAAGAAGCGACTCCCGTCTTTCGTCCGCGAAGCTCCCACTGGATTGTTCCCTGGCGCTGACACCCGTCGGATTTCTTTTCTGTTTGCATTTTATTCTGACCCCCGCCCTCGCCGCTTCCTCCCAGCCCTTCACTCTCAAATCGCCTCTGGCCACCTCCCCATCCCCTTCTTGGAGGCGCGGGGGACTCGGACCTGCGGGGACTCGCGCCTTCCGGGACCAGCAGCGGGGAGGGCAGCGCTCTGGACCCGGCTCCGGCTTAGAAAGCAGATCTACACGTATATACGTGTCATTTGATTTTAGTGGGCACGGGGGGTGTCGAGAGGCAGCCCATCGCCCTCCGTTCCACCCACCCCCTCCAGCCAGAGGCGAGGATCGCACGATTCGGGATCTTCTTCGGGTGGACTAGCTGGGATCTCCGCATTGGATTTGGGGCTGATTATCACGGCTTGGCTATTATTATTGTTATTTTTTTTTACCCAAGGGAGAAAGACAAAAAAAACTGTGGGATTTATTTAACATGATCTTGGCAAACGCCTTCTGCCTCTTCTTCTTTTTAGGTGAGTACCCGCGGGCGGCTAGGGCACCTCCGCGGAAGCCCGGGGGGCAGCGCGGGGCCGCTCGTTTGGGCGCCGGCGAAAGGCAGGGAACGCTGGGGGCGAGCTGGGCTTTGGGGCTGGGGCGAAGGGGAACTGTGGGGAGAGCGCGCCGCGGAGCTAGCCCGGGCGGCCGGCGCTGCCTAGCCGAGCGGGCCGGGTGGCTGGGATGCAGGCGGGGACGGACGCCGCGGCTGGCTGGGGATGCGGGGGCATCGGGAAGGAGACTTTGAACACCAAACCGTTCCCATACACAGGCACGCAAATGCGCGCGCACACGCACACGCGCGCACACGCACACACACACACACACACACACACACACACACACACACACACAACGATAGCTCTCATTCCTCTAAATAATAGGTTCGAATTGCGGCAACTTAAAAATTAAAAAATCCAACTCTGGATCTGGAAGAGGGGAGGGAGGGCTGAAGCTCAGTGGTAGAAAGAGAAAAATCATGCCCGTCCCACCTTTCCCAATGCGTTCCCTGAGGGCTATGGTGGAGGGCATGCGTTTCCCCGGTAGCTCCTGGTTGGACATCTGTGGGGGCAATGCTGGCAGCCATCCCCCACCTGCCAATCAACCTCTGGAAAATGCAGCCCGCTTCCCAATCCCGACCAACCCTTGCCAGCGGCTCCACTAAACTGAAACACTTTTCAAGTTTCTCCCTACCCTTTGCCTTCCCTCCCTGAGTCAGGTAGGTGGGCAGGAGTACAGGGCTGGGAGCAGTCTTCTGCTGTCTTCCCTTTTCTACCTTGGAGGGCCTGGGGACCCCACAACTTGTGGGAAGAACCTGGGAGGGAGGCCAAAGTTTACTACCTTGGGTGAAGAAGAAGAGGGATGAGGGGCAAAAGCAGAAGCTGGGTTTGTAGGCGCCCTGCACCGAGAC
Organism: Scalopus aquaticus; assembly: GCA_004024925.1. Taxonomy (NCBI): domain Eukaryota; kingdom Metazoa; phylum Chordata; class Mammalia; order Eulipotyphla; family Talpidae; genus Scalopus; species Scalopus aquaticus. The sequence goes on from PVIJ01006816.1 coordinate 21,094, forward strand.
AGGGAGGCTTGTGCCCCTGAACACAGAGGTCTTGTGCCCACCCAGAATTCCCATCCCTGGCCTGCCCCATTTTATGCTGTGTGAAATCTCAGCTGCTTGGGAAATGGGTATACAGGGAGCATTCTGGGAGCTGAGGTGAGGAAAAGGGTGTTTGCAAGGCTGAGTGCTGCTCAGGCTCAGGAGTGCTTGCCCAGGAGCTGGAGGATCTGGGTTGAAGGAGCACACATCTGCTTCTGTGTGGGGTGTGGGTGTTGTGCCAGTCCCCCTGGCCTGCTGGGCAGCCCTTCCCTCCAGGAGGAGGGGAGAGGGGAGACAGTAGGGAGGTAGGTGCTTGGCAAGGAAAGATGGTGGGTGGTTGAATGAGTGCCCTCTTGACTAGAACAGTATTTGAGTCCTGTGGGTCAGGCTCTGGGCCTTTTGTCCACTCTCCACCTCTCCCCCTCAGTCTCCAGCCTGGGTCCCCCTGGGGCCTGGCCCTGCTCTAGGGTGTGGCCTTCAGTATTTGGCCTCTCTAAGCTTCTGTCCAGGGTGGGAGGGGCTGAGGTGGAAGCTGGGAAGGGGTTCCAGGCCACTGCCATCCTGTAACCCTGCCCGGCAACCCTGATTCTGAAGGGGCTTTTACAGGCCTGACCTTTTCTCCTGCTGCTGGGTTGAAACCCAACTTTCTGGGGCCAAGACTAAGCAGGGCCAAGAAGAAAAGAAAATTGTATTTCAGGAGAAGCACCAGATAGCCCACTACTCCTGTTGCAGGCAGGCTTTTCTCAGCCGAGGAGCTCAGGAGTCTGTTCTGTTCTCATGGTATGTGTGTGGTTGTGTGTGTGTGTGTGTGTGTGCGCCCATGCCATGCGCGGGACTCTGGTCAGAGATGTGCCCTACTGGGCGTCTGCTGCCCTGGGGGTGGGAGTAGGGGAGGAGCTGGGTTAGTAGCTCCTTTGGTCACAGTCCTTCAGTTCCCTTCTCTAGAGAAGTCCCTTTCCAAAGCTAGCGTGAGGCATTAGCCCGACGACCAGGCTCAAGGTGAGAGCTGTCAAGAAGGAAGGAATAGCTTGGTGGTAGGGAAACTTTAGCCTCAGGACCCCTTTCCTGGCAAGGAACCCATAATTGGGAGTTGGTTGGAAATTCCACTTGGGTAGAGGCTTTTCTGAAGCTTCAGATGCTGGGAGGCATATTTAGCTGGGCATGAGGAAACAAGGGCCTTTCAGTGTTCTGAGCCTGACCCAGGCCCCCGGCCCTCCAGTGTCGACAATTCTGGGGAAAGTGCGTCGGGGGTGCCAGGCTGGTCAGAGGGCCATCTCCCTCTGGCCTGCTGATACATATTCTAGATCTTGTGAGGACGGTTAATGCAAGCTGACCTTTGGGACTCTGGTCTCTCAGTCACCCTAGGTCTCTAGAAGGGTCTCACGTGTCTTCTTGATGGAGCTGAGTTTTCTTTTCATCCCAAGCTTGGAAATGTCTCCAATATACCTTTGACCTTTGCTCTCCCAGCATTTTTGGTCTGAGGCTCTGACTTGCTCTCATTTCTTTCTCTGGTGGGATTGACATATTCCGAGGTGGTGATGGTCGTCAGGGAGTCTGGTGAGAGGTTTCCCGGCCTTCCACAGAGCACTGCCCAGTCCATTCACACATGCTAGCTGGCAATGGGGAAGCCCTTGCTTTTTGCATGGGAACCCAGGATTCTGTAAGAAACACCCCCTGATTCTCTCGACCTCCTTGTAGGGCAGGCAGGGCAAGTGTCTTCCTGGCTAGTGTTTTGCCTTAAACTTGCCATGGGCGCCCTTTTCTCCATCTACCACCTACGATGGTGTAGCCACAGGTGCAGTCAAGGTTGGACACTGGGCAGGCAGTGATAGTGCCAAGCCTGGGCCAGTTGTGAGGCTTTATCAGGCTGGCTGGCTGGCAGTCGGGGATAGCAGGTGTGTGTGAGACTGGGTCAGCTCAGCTGCTCCTAGGTGCCCAGGTGCATTCGAGTCTTGTTCAGGGACCTGAGAATTTGCTGAAGCTGGGAAATAAAGCTGCTGTCTCGGCTTGGATGGAGGACATCTCTCTAGATAGTGCCCCGGCAGATGCCTGCTGTCCATGCCCACACTCCATAATGGCTTCTTCTCTGGTATTGTTTTAGCCTGACCACAGTCTTCAGCTCTTCCTTTCCGGAGGCACAGGTATGGCCAGTGGGAGAATGTCTTTTGCACCAGCCCAAAGGCCTCCTGCACCCCAGGGCCACTCTCTTTTTGTCTTCTGCATCTCCAGGTGGGGTAGACCTGGTTGGTCTAAGCTCATTTCATTCCTTCATAGGTGGGAGTGCAGGCCTGCGTTGCTGCGCTCTAACTCTAGGTGTCGCTGTCTCCCTGCCTAAGGTAGCTCCCCCCGACCGGGCCTCGGAGGGGGAAAGAGAGATCTGGCTCTGGGTGGAGATGGGGGGCCGATAATGTGGGATTCTGAGGAGGGTGCTTCTGGCCTAGGATCTTACTATATTTGGGGCAGGGTGGGTGGAAGAAGCCTCCCCGATCACTCCTCAGGTCTTGGACAAGTTGGCCTTGCCTCTGGACCTTGGTATGGGCTTTTTCTGGGGGAGGGTCTGGCACGAGGGGCTTGGAGCGGACAGGGAAACCAGATGGATATCTGCCTAGAGAAAAGCATTTTGGGATCTTGATTTTGAAAGCATCCAGTGAGCTTTCAGCCCTTCACCGCAGTACCTTCTTCCTTGACCCCTGGCCTTGTTAGGACTGGGTTTGGACGCTGGGCTTTGAGGTTGATGAGTGAAAAGAGTGGACTAATTGTGCATGTTTGGGGACATGAGGCTCCAAATGTGAGGCCAGGGCCAAGGGAGGGAGGCGTTTCCCCCCTTGCAGTTGACTTGGTTTTGGAAAGGAAAAAAGGTGAGATGACTGAGAGGATTTAAGGACAGGAGTGGAAGGAAAGGATAGAGAAAAAGAAATGAGGAATGAGGAGAGATTGATTGGGAGAGACAGTGAGGGAGAGACTGAGAGAACAGGCCATTAGACGGGAAACCATGATGGGAAACCCGCCTCTTAGAAGAGAAGCATGAGAGAAACAGAAAGGCACATTTCAAGAGAGAAGAGAGAGACAGGGAGGAGGTGTCTCATCAGACTTGCCTACAGCCTTTTTTTTTGCTGGGATTTGGGCCAGAACTTGGCCACGGGAGGCCAAGTTTTGAGATCCAAAAAGAAGGCCTTGGTGGGAAAGGAGTAGCCCTCCCTTCTGGCATGCCTCAGTCTATACCATGAACCTAGACTGTCTGCTTTTAAAATCGAGGGACTCAAAGTTTGAGGGTCAGAGGGGCCTTTTCAGCCTGCATGTGACCTTGAGTTGTGAGCTCCCTTCTTTGGGCCCTAGGGTAAAATGTCAGGTCTGGACTCTGGTCTTTAGGTCCTGACAGAGTAGGAAAGTTCTGCTGCTTTCCAGGCCTAACACAGCACTGGGGGTGGACCTCTGGCTGGGATTGAGGTTGATAGGAGGCCTGGGTCGTGAGAAAGCCAGAGTCCCGCTCTGCACTCCCAGCAGACCCTGCCATCCAGCTCTCTGCTAAGCTCGTGACAATCTTCTCTGGACTCCTGGTGTCTTACACTGTGGTTTTGAGGGTGAGGGCCCACCTGGCTTTTCTTGTTGTGCCCCAGGGCCCAGGGTTGGTGCTGAGATGCTGAGGGTGGCTCTGAAGAGAACTGGAGAGCCAGGCCAAAGGGCAGCTTGAGTTCTCCTTTGGGACTTAGGAAGGATGGTGGAAACTTGTGTTCCTTGAACGCCCCCCCACCCCGGGCTCTGTTGGGGAGAACAGCCTTGAGTGGGCCTTTGGCCTTCGTGTGCTTTGGAGGCACATGGGTGTGATGTTCCCAGGAGGGCCCACGCCCCCAGGCCTTCATCTTGGGTGGGAGATTGCAGAGCTCTCATTCACACTTGTCTTCCCTCCCCACCTCAGACGAGACCCTCCGCTCTTTGGCCAGCCCTTCCTCCCTGCAGGGCCCCGAGCTCCACGGCTGGCGCCCCCCAGTGGACTGTGTCCGGGCCAATGAACTGTGTGCCGCGGAATCCAACTGCAGCTCCCGCTACCGCACGCTGCGGCAGTGCCTGGCGGGCCGGGACCGCAACACCATGCTGGCCAACAAGGAGTGCCAGGCAGCCCTGGAGGTGCTGCAGGAGAGCCCCCTGTACGACTGCCGCTGCAAGCGTGGCATGAAGAAGGAGCTGCAGTGCTTGCAGATCTACTGGAGCATCCACCTAGGGCTGACAGAGGGTAAGCTTGGGGTGGGAGGGGCTCCTGGTGGGCGCAGGCTCAGAAGAGGTTGGATGTGAGTGAACTGGTTGTCTTGTGCCACCTGCCAGGGGAGCCTGAGGACCTGAGGAAGTAGCCGCCCAAGCTAGGAGGGGCCTGCTCTTGGGGGAGGAGGCAGGTGACAGCTGAGGAGGCCGTGTGGGAAGGAGGACAAAGGCTGGAGGAAGGGGAGCCAGCAAAATGGGGGGAGGAGAAGTAACCAAGGGTGGAAGGGCCCCGGGTATGGGCCGTTCCCAGAGCAAGAGAAGTTGAGGCAGGAGCTCCCTCCTAGGTGGATGGGGACGTGAGAATGGCGAGAGAAGGGGCGGCCACGTGCATGGGCAGGAAGGGAAGCCTGCCAAGGGGACCACGGAGGCCTCTGGGGGAGGTGCGGGGAGGGCAGGAGGCCCCAGCAAGTGTCACTCTCAAGAAGAAAGAGTGCTACCCCCAGTGCTTAGCAAGGGGGTGAGAATGTGTCCCTTGTGCTCTTGGGATGAGCATCTTGGGTAGCTGCTGGGACGGGAGTCTGGCTTGGGAATGGTGACTAGGGAGCAAGTCCTAGAATTTTGGTGTGAAAAAAGAAGAACAAAGGGTGATTATTATTATTTTAAGATGTGAGAGAGTAAAGCAGTTGAAATTCTAAAGCAGCGGTGGAGATGTTGAGGTGAAGGATGGCGGGTATTCTGTTTAACAGTGCTGGGCAGGGTGGGCATAGAGCCCGGGGATCTGGCCTCGGATGGAATGGGCTGCTAGAAGGCCGCTGGGATGCTGGGAGGGAAGGGGAAGCCAGATCAGGCGCTGGGATTCCTGAACTGGGGTGAAATTGTCCAGCATGCCCGAGTATAGAAATGGGCTGTGCACGTGACTTAGTGGCATCACCACCTCGAATAACAGAGTCATTCCTCGTGAGTCAGGGGGGCGTGTCTCCCACTTCCAGCCCCTCAAGTCCTGGAACTAGACGCAGACATAGAGCAGGAGCGGTGCCACCCAGCCGCGCAATTCCTTCCACCGGGCTGGGAGCAGTCTTCACGCAAGGGGGGACTCTGATGCACAGAAAGTGACGCTCCGCGATTCTGCTGGCAGGGCCGTTCAGTTTCCCGTTTCCTTTCTGGCAGCCTCCACTTCAGGCCAAGGGAGACTGAGCAGTAGGTGGGGTGGGCTTGCGGCAGCTGCAGATGGGAGGGCAGGACTACTCGCGGGAAGAGCTGCTGGGGGGTCCTGTGAGCCTTCCCGGGCAGCTCCTTCAGGCATCAGCCTGTGGACTCTGCAGAGGGCCGTGCTGAGGGGTGCCCAGAGACCAGGCTTTCGGGTTCTGACAGCAAACATGGCACAGGTGCCATGAGGGCCCGCCCCGGGGCTCTAATGACCCTTTCCACCCAGGAATGGCAGTCTCTACCCCAGTCTTGAGATGGTCCTTGGTTCCTTCAGTCAACAGATATCTCTTAAACACCCACTGTGCCTCAGAGAGTGACAGCACTGAAGATGCGGTGTTCTCTCCCAGCTGGCGCGTGGGCCTGGGCCTGGGCCCCGCCCCTGAGCCCTCTCTAGGAAGGCAGACCTCTTGCTTTTCTCTTCCCCAGGGCCTTGTACCAGCCTCTGGGACTCTGGGTCCAGGGTGGGGCAGTGCTGAGCAAAGGGGATCCCTGAGAGGAGAGGGTCAGATTTAGATTCATGGCTTCTTTTTGGCCCCTGCTGGTGGTAGGGGCCACATAGGCTGAGGCCCCTAGTAGGAAGAGGTGGAGGCGGCAGGAATATGGCCTCTGCTGAGCATGTAGACTGTTCTAGCTGCAGGGGTCATTCAGACCTATCTTGCTTTGGTGGTACCAGGTGCAGGGAGGTGAGTAGCTTTTGCACACAGCAAACTGGTGGCAAGACCAGGCCCCAGGCACATGTAGGTCCCTCTTTCACTGCTCCTGGGAGACGCTGTGGCCTTGGCCTGTCTTCTCTCTCTTCGCCACCACTCAGGCCACCAGTGCTTGTTTGTATGGTGGGTCCATGGCTGTTGGTGTCACAGGGAGGCTCGAGACCAGGCTGCCTATCTTCTCTACAGGTGACACTGAAGTTCAGGGCCACCCTTGTTCTTGCGACAAGGAAAAAGCAAACACAGGGACGGTGGGGTGGAGGTAGGCCTGAAGGAATGAGTGGTGTTTGGAGGAGGTCAGTCAGCAAACACCAGTTGGGTGCCCACCGTGCATACAGTACTCTGGGTGGAGCAGGGCATACAGGGTGCTCCTGGGAGGTAAAGTGAAGGATGGAGCCCATTCCTGCAGGGGGAAGGCACCTCCTCTGTGTTCTCTGGATGGGCTGGGCCTTTTTTTGGGAGTCTGCTTAGTGCAGCACACTCCTTGCTCTGTGAACCAGCAGAGGGCTGGTTAAGCCCCGAGTCTAGTTTTTGGGTGAGCTCCCAGGGCTGGCTGGACGAGACCCTTACAGGAGGGACTCATGGGTCTCTTCTGAGTGGGGGCCATTTCTTACAGGTGGCCCCAAGGGTGCTGCCCCACAGGGGCTCCCCCCTGGTTGGGGGTGCCTGCTTAGGGTGGCCCTGGGTGGATGGGAAATCAATGTGTGAGGCTATGAATCAGCACCTGTGCCCCCGCCCCCTCGACTCAGTCTGAGTGATCTTCCATTGATTTCTCCTCACCTGTAATGTCTCAGGAGGATGCTCTCTCTTGTGCTGAGGCCCTGACAGAGGGGGCAGGTGTGCTCAGATATGGCGAGGGGTCTCCAGGGCAGTGCCCTGCCATTTATTTCCTCTCACTTGCTTTTCCATTCTTAGAGTCTGATGCTCCCCAAAGCTTCCAAAACAGGTCTGAGAAGCCAGCAGGTGGTGGGGAAGGCAGGAGGGGGATGGGAGCTTGGGTGCGGGCCTCCACTCTGAGGACCTGCCACCTAGATCCTCTTGGTGACAGAACAGGAAGCAAAGAGGAAATTCTGTCTCCAAAAGGGACCTGGGCAGGGCCACCAGGTGTGTTGAAGTGTTAGGAGGCGAAAGTGACATGAGTCCAGCTCTGGCTCCACTGTGAGGAGCTGGGTGGCTGCAGGCTGCTTTTCCTCTCTGGGCCACCTCAGAGCCCCCTGTGACATGAGGACGTTGTCCTGAGTGGTCGTGGGGGACCCTTGGGCTTCGTGTCCTCTGATTTGTGCCTGGCCCATGATGGTTCCAGCTTCCCTGCAGCTCCTTTCTGGAAGAGGTGGGAAGGCCTCAGACGAGGGGTGCTTGTGCAGGGAGGGTGTGAGAGGGAAGTCTTTGACAGTGCTGCCCCACTCTGGGGAATTTCTGCCCTACTTGGAGAGAAATAGCTCACTTGTGTGAAATGTCGGCATTTTGTTCCTCACTTGCCCCTCCCGGGTGGCACTTTGGGAAGGAGGAGCTGTGCCTGATGCTGGTTCTTTCTTCCAGGTGAGGAGTTTTACGAAGCCTCACCCTACGAGCCCGTGACCTCACGCCTCTCGGACATATTCAGACTTGCTTCAATCTTCTCAGGTAAGCAGGCTGGGGTCAGTCTTTGCCAGTTCTCTGGACCAGGTGGAGTGGAGACAGGTCCCTGGGCTTGGCTCAGGTGGCCTGGCCTTGGCTCAGGTGGCCTGGCCTTCAGCTGGGTCTGCTGCGCACCAGCAAGCCCCTTAATGTCTCTGAGCCTCAGGTCCTCAGGCGGAAAAGGAGGCCATGACACCCACCCTGGGTTGTTTGTGGAGTGCTTGTGGGGATTGCCTGTCACGCGGCGGTCCTGAACGTGCAACCTAATGTCACTCTCCTATTTGGTCACCCATGTTGACCTGCCAAGTCCTTCTTTCCAGTTGCTAAATAGCTCCAGTGCCTCAGTTCCCTCAATTATGCTCTGAGGTGAGCACCAGCATGTACATCAGGGGTTGTCACAGGTCTAAAGGAGCCAATGTGAAGAGTTTTGTCTGCAGACACGTGGGAGCCAGCAGGGGCCGTTAGTGTGATGGTTGACGTTAGTTTCACAGAATCATTCAGCTCTGGGTTCCCCTCTCCCTGAAGGCTCTGCTTCCTGTACCCCACTGAGGGGGCCTCTGAGGGAGGACCCTGGACCCCAGGCCATTCCCACCTGCCCTGCTTCTGGATGTGAGAAGGGCCATCCTGAGTTCTAAGCTTGATGAGATATTTGGTTTTCTCCTTGGCTTGTTCCTCTGGCATTTGGGAGACCAGTGTGCCCAGGGCACCCACTTTCTCAGGCACTGAGGAGAGGCTTCTGGATCTTGGGCCCTGCTCTCTGAGCTCTGGGTGAGCTCTTTTGGAGCCCCCGCTGGTGCTCAGAAGTTGCTGGAGAGACTTGCTCCCTGGCAAGTGACCCTATTTGAAGTTTTTCGCTCTTAACCAGGGTTTCTCAGCACTTGCAGCACTGGTGACGTTTTGACCTGGGAATTCTGTCTGTGGGAGGAGCCGAGGTGGGCACTGCAGGGTCTCAGCAGCTGCCTTGGTCTCTACCCACTGGTCATCAGGTGCAGCATCCCCAGGCCATGACAGTCCAAAATATCTCTAGACATTTCCAGATGTCCCCTGGGGACACAGTAGCTGCCAGTCGAGAAGCTCTACTCTGCGAATTGGGCAGCTCCCTCGAGCCCTGAAGTGGAGGGTTCTCTAGGACAGTGCTTCCCAAACCCCTTTCCTTTTCGTTGTTACCATCTTAGCGAGTTCTCTCTAAATGCTGGCCCAGCCTGCTTGGGCTGCTCAACAGAGCACCGCAGACTGGATGGCGTAAGCAACAGAAATTTCTCTTCTCACTTTTCTGGAGGTTGAGGTACAAGGTCAAGGTCTGGCAGAGTTAGGTTTTTCTGTAACCTTTCTTCCTGGCTTGCACATGGCCTCATTCTTCTTGTGTCCTCACAGACAGGGGAGTGGGGAGTGGGGTGGGGGAAAGGAGAGAGACAGAAAGAGAGAGAGAGAGGTCCATCTTTTCTTCTTATTAGATTAGTGCCCCACCGTATGACCTCTTTTAACCTTAATTGCCTCCTAAAGCCCTGTCTCCAAATACAGTCGCATTGGGGGTTATGGCTTTACCAAATAAAATTTGGGGTTGCACACAATTTAGTCCATAGCAAATGCCAAGGAATACAATTTTGTCAGATGGGGTTGAAATTTGGAGGATCAAAAACCATTGTTAATAGCTCTTTCTTTTTTTTCTTTTTTTTTTTTTTTTTGCCTGTCTACCTACCAGTTTTTGCTCTCTGGTGACACCCTCCCTCCCTTGAAAAACGCACGTCACTGGTGGGGGAAATCCTCGAGCCTGCTGACCAAAGGGTGACCACCTGGACATGACTTTGTGCCTGGGTGGTGGTTGGGGGCAGGGTGAGTGCAGTGGGGACTTGGAAGGTGGCCCGTGCGTGGAGGGCCTGGACTGGGCTCTTAGCAACATAACGTCCCAGTGGGTAGCAGCAGAGGTGACGGCTCAGAGTGGCTTCCTCCTAGCTGTGCCTGTGGGCGCCGTGAGGGCTCTTGGTGAGCTTGCCCATCTGGCAGGGCTGGACGGCGTGAAGGGCTGACCGAGCCCTCCCTGCTCTCCCATTTCCTGGCTAGACACCTGCTGGGACCTCTCCCTTGAGCTGCGCAGGGGCTCTGTGCAGGACATTGAGGACATGGTTGGCATGTGGCTGCCTTGGTGGGCCAGCCCTGGTGGCCCCGGGTGCACTCATTTCCCACCCTGCCAGTAGCTCAGGGACTGGCAGAGCAGGGCTCCTGGTAGAACTGCGGGTTTAGATCAGTAAAGACATGACTCCGATTGAAGTTCAGAGGTCCTCACCTTAGCCTGGGCCCCTGCTGCCCAGACCCTCACGAAATATCTTCCTAGCAGAAAATCTTTATGTAATGAACTTGACACTCTGAGGGGCAAGGATGTTGACAAGACAAATGAGGAAATTACTGCATCTGCTGCTTACTGGATCAGCTCTCTCACCTCTGCCCATTTCCTTCACAACTAGGCCCCACACGGCCCTCGATCCCTGGGCTTTGGGGCCCACTCCCCACGACCAGGGCCAGGCTCAGGGCCTGCAACATTCCCTCCTCACCACCCAGTTGGCCCCACTGCATGTAAGACAGCCCTAGAGCTGGTGTGGGGTAGCTTTGTCTGGGAAAACATGGGCGCACAGCATGGGTGGGGAGCCCTGGCCGGCATCCAGAAACCAGGTGCACTGTGGTAGGTCAGGCCCAGAAACAAGACTGGGTGGGGCCCCGGGAGCCTGGACTTCAGGGCATTTTCTGCCATAAATCCTCTGGGGGAGCTTGAGGCAGGTCACTTCCTGCTCCAGACCTTCTATTTCTTTCCTCAGAGTGAAGACATGCCCTTACAACAGTGCTCCCCAGTCTCTTTCCAGCCAGGAGCAGGCAGTGGCTGTGCTGTGGGCTGAAGTAGGGCGCTGTGGGCCACCAGAGGGGGAGCAGAGTAGCTTGGGGCTCAGGTGATGATCTCTGGCCCCTGCCTGGCCGCCCTGCGTGCCTCGAGTCTGCACACCCTCCTTGCCTTGCTGTCTGTGACTCCCTGGGTGACCCGAGATCCTGCCCGAGGCTTTAGGATGTTGAGTCTGCTGCTTGGAGGCTGCAGTGGCGCCCCTTCCCACTTCCACTCACCCTCCTCCACCTGAGGGTGTTTCAGAGGCCATGGGGGTCTGGAGTCTCATTGGCCTCCCGGAGGCTGTGCTGCCCCCGTTGGGCCCACGGTCACAGGAAGGTGCCTCTGTGTACTTTGGCACAGTTGCTGCTCTCTCCCGTCTGGGCATTCAGGGCCTCGCATAGGATGTGTGCTCCTTTTCTCTGCCTTTTCTCCCTGTTGGGGTTCTTAGGAATTCCTACTGGGATCCTGCTGGCAAAGAAAGCTGCCAGGGTTCCTGACATTCTCTGGCAGCGCTAGTGTCTTTTCTTCCTCTCTGTCTCAGTCAGCGGTGGCCCTGGGTCCCCGGTGGGGTCTTGGGTTCCCGGTGTCCGTTTCTCCTGAGGGCAAGGCGGGAGGAGAGGAGTCTGATTCTGCCCGGAAGCAGTGATGTTGAAGGCACCCAGATGTCCTGACCTGGCCTTGGAGATGGGAAGGGAGATTTCGGGGAGGAGTGGTGAGGTTTGTCCTCTCTCCAGAAATTCCAGCTGCCCATGATAGTTTGGGGAGGAGCCTGGTGCTCGAGCCAGGCAGTCCTGGGTTTGAATGAGGACCGGGTCACTTAGGTGTGTGTGGTCTGGGGCCTGCTTAGGGCCGCTTTGAGCTGTAGTGCATGTTGGGGTGATAATGAGGGCTTCGCGAGAAGGATGTAGGCAGGGTGACCCGGTTATGTTGCCTCTGCCAGGATGGTGGGCAGAGCGGGGTGTGTTCTGGAGGGGCTACAAAGTGGAGTTGCTGAAGTTGGGGGTCCTCTGTCCCCAGGTGCCTCTGTGAATAGTGAGTCCCTGCTGGTCCCATCCAAGGAGGCAGAAGAGGGGGCCTCAGGGTGGGGAAAAGGAAGCTTCTTTGGGGAAGAGGAGGTGGTCTAGGCAGAGGGAGGAGGTGAAGGGTGATGTGGAGAGTGAGGGAGGGAAATGCGCGGGAGGCCATCAGAGTGAGGATGCAAGGCCTGGGTGGTCCAGCAGCGATTTCCCTTCTGGCCACTGGCCACCCCAGGGGGGCCGGGAGGAGCAGATGGTCTCGGTGGGCTGGTGCTCCCTCTGCATTCTTGGCCGGGGTGGGGCTCCGGGGCCGCTGTGTCTGATGTAAGTGTTGCCACATGCACGGACGTGGAGCGCATTTGTGAAAACAAGCTTTTTTTCTGTCACTGGATGGGAACTTAGAGACCACCTAGGTTCACCTCTCACCGTACAGGGAAGGACACAGGGACCTGAGAGAAGGGACAGGATTCAAGTCCTAGCCCTGCTCACCTAGCATGTACCTTGGCCAGGCGCCTTGCCTCAGTGTCCTGGTTTTCCCTGCCCAACACGGGGCTGAGAGAAACCCCTTTGCTCGGGGACTTTGTAGGATCTCATTTGTGAACGAGATTCTGTGGTCAGCGCGTGGCCCAGTGCCTCATGTATTGTTTGAAGCTTCTCATGGGGTGGTTTCTCCAAAATCAGCTCTGTGGGGGGTGGAGGGAGTCCATGCTTTCATGTGAGGTGTTGAACCTGCGTGGGAAAGGAGGCTGAGGTGACAGGTGGTGGCCGGTGACAGGGCTGGCCTGGAACGTGGCATTTGGTAGCGGGTGCATGCCTGCTGCTAGCGTGAGGCTACCCTTGGCCACAGAGTACGTGATAGAGGCCGGAGCAGGCAGGCGACCTGGCACTTTTTGGGAAATCAGAGGATCCTGAGGCTCCGACTAAGCCACTGTGACCTCGTGTGCTCCAGTGTGACTGAGGGAGTCATGTGGAAGCTGGCGAGAGGCCCGGCTCAGGGCCTATTGTGAGTTGGAGGAGGAAGAGATGGGCAGTGTCCGCACAGGTAGCCAGCACGCATCTGGGGCAGGTGTCTTTCTTGCAAAGATCCAGGAGAGGTCCAGAGATATTTTTGTCTCCTTTTGGGGGGCTCAGGAGAGGAGAGGACTGTACCCCAGTCAAGAAGCCTTGCAGATGGCCCCTGAGAGATGAGCAGCCCTCTTTCCCTTGCTGCCACGGCACTTTGTCCTTTATCGTGGCGTTCTGTCTCCTGTGTGTGATTGTGGGTGTCTGTATCCATTCCCCTGTGTGTCCCTTGGGGGCCTAGCACTGTGCTGTGCTCCTAGTACAGATGTGGAGAGGATCCGGGATCTTGGGCGGAGCATGAACATCGAGGTCTGCAGTTCTAGCCTGAATCCTGGCCTTGCCCTACAACTGGGTGATGACAGGGTGGGTCACTTGACCTCTCTGACCCCATCTGTAAAATGTTTAGCCTGTCCTGTGAGGGTTGGTGATCATGCACATGTGCTATGTGCTTCTCATGGGGCATTGCAACACCCCAGGTGGGGACTGTGGACAGCTCTGTTGGGCCTGGAGGGGGCCCATGGTTTTGTGTGAGGTGCTGAACCTGCTTGAAAAGGAGGTGATGAGGGGTGCACACATGTGAGGTGTCCCATGTGTGTTACATTTTAGGAGGTCCGCCTGCCCACACGCTCGGTGTGCTCCTGATGGAAGAGGAGGGGCGGGGCCAGCTCTGGGAAGAATGTATTTTTTTCCAAAAGATTTATTTTATTTATGCATACAGGAACTGGAGTGTAGGCCAGAGGTGTGGTGGGTGAGAGGATTCACCAGAGACAGAGTGGGAAGCAGAATAACAGATTGGCTGAAGTACACTGTTGAGGGGAGCAGTGGGTGAGACAGGAGAGGTTTGCTGCGCCATGTGGGAAGCTCCCTGGCCGGGTATCGAACTCGTGCTGCAGTGGCTCTGGATAGCTTCGTAGTGCTGCGACTTAATCTGTTTTGCCACCAGAGAGGCCCAAGGACTGGATTTTTTTGGTAAACAGCCCCTGTGTCCCAGACCCTGCATGAGACACTGCCTTGTGAATCAGACCAGGCCCTTGCTGTGGCGGGCCAGGCTGTACCTGCCAGATGGTTTAATTTTGGTGGCAGTGTAGGCCAGTGTAGGCCAGTGCCGCCCAGGAGTCCAGGGCAGGCTACACGGGTGGTGCCTGGGAGAAATCGGGAAAAACTCGGAAGAGCAGCGTGGCATCTGGGAATGTCATGGCCAGCAGCATTGTGGCTCATGGCCCTGAGCAAGCTTGAGATGGTGAAGGGTCAGTATGTCTTCTGAGTCTGGTGGGCTCAGAAGCCAGGGAGTAGAGTCCTTGTGGTGGAGGGGAGATTGGCCCCTCAAAAGAGGGGTCTCCTCTTTTGGGACTGCTGCCCAGGACTGTCTTTGACAGAGCTCAGCATGACTATCTGGCTGGGGGCCTAGGTCCCTAGGAAGCAGTCGAGCCACCTTTGGGTGGGGTGGTTAGTTCTGGACTGAAGAACCAGTCCCCATGAAGATCGTCTCAGTGACCACAGTGAAGGTGTGAGGAGGAGCCGGCCCGGCTCAGCTCTGCTGGGTGCTTGCGGAGGCTCCTGCCCTGTGGATTGGCTTCCTCACACTGAGGGGGGTTCTTGAGCTTTGTGCCTCCAGCAACTCCTCCCCTTGGGTTGCTGTTCAGCATGTCTGGCTGGTGCCTCTGGGAGCCCTGTTTTGACGTAGCCCCTGTGTGTGGAGAGGCCTGGGGATGGAGGGCAGAGGAGGACCTGAAGAACCAGGCAACCTTTCCTCTGCCCCCCTGCATGGCAGCTCGGGCGATAAACTGCTTCTCCTCAGGTTGTCTCCCTGGTCCGGATGCAGAAATGTGTTATTTAAATTTCAAAATCACTTTCTTCTTCTAACAGCTGTCAGAGGCTCTGAGTGTCAACAAAAATTGGGCTTTAGCTGCAGCTCTGTCACCTCTCACGCCTCGCCTTTCAGGGAGAATTCATCTGATGGCCACACAGAGGTGTGGGATGGGGAGAGGGAGACTGGTGACCAGTGATGGCATTGGGACCAGCTGGGAGGGACAGCTTGCCCGGCAGGGAGGGGCTGGCAGCTGGGGGAACTGGGGATGACTGCCTTTCTCCTCTTCCGGTTTTCTTACATCTCCCATCAGTGCCAGGGACCTCAGGCTCCTGTGAGTGAATAGAAGGATCTACTCACATTGGTGAGCAGGGCACCGGTGACTTCATGTTTGGGTGCCTTTGTGTCCAAGGAAGAAATTGGTGTGTGTGTGTGTGTGTGTATGAAACAAAACAAAACAGGAGAGAACAAAGAAAGACTCTTTAATGGTGAGATTTCAGGCGCCATGGTTGGACTGAGGTTTTGGGGGTGAGAGTATTTTCTGGCGTGCTTTGGATAACATCTCCCGGGAGGCATCTGTTTGCTTCAGCAGTGGGATGTGGAGCTCAGGCTGGTCTCTGGCTCTTTCATGGCTCCCAGGATGGCTCTGCCAGCTCTGTCCTGCTGTAATGTTCTGTTGGCTTGGCCAGGCTCTCCCACTTATCTAGATGGAAGAAGGGTTAATTTTTGCATAGAAGAACTGGGGTGTAGGCCAGCGGTGCAGAGAGGGGGTGAGAGAATTCACCAGAGACAGAGTGGGGAGCCGAACAGGTGGATCTACTGAAATACACTGCTGAGGGGAGCAGCGGGTGAGACAGGAGAGGTCAGCTCCCTGGCCGGAGATGGAGCTCAGGCCATGGTGGTGATAGTGCTGCAACTTAACCCCTAGGCCACCAGGGAGGTCAGGAAGCAGGATTCGAATGCTCCTCCCAACCACATCTATCAGCATAGCCCCAAGGGATGCATGCTTGTGACTAGAGAGGAATTAGTCTGAGAGAGTCAGAGAGTGTACATGCGGTGTGTCTCTTGTCTGTAGGTGGGAATGCAAGTGTTCATGGTACATGTGTGATGTGTGTGTGCGTCGTGGTCTGTGTGAGTGTTATGTGTGTGAGTGAGGTGGTATGAGGTGGCATGTTTGTGTGTGTGATCTGGATTTGAATGGTGTTGTGTGTGTACAAGATGGATGTGTCCGAAGTGGTGCGTCTGGGTGGTGTGCATGTGATGTGTGTGTGTGTGTGAGTGTGGGGTGTGTGTATGTGTGTGGTTTTTTATGGATAGTGTCCTTTTGAGGTAATATGTGTGAGGTGGTATGTGTTGTGTGTGTGTGGTATGTGTATGTGGGGTGTGTGAGGTGATGTATGTGTGTAGGTTATATGTGTTGGTTGTGTGTGTAAAGTGATGTGTGTAGTCTGCGTGTGAGGTGATGTGGGGTGTCTGTGTATGTGGTATGCATGAGGTGATGTGTGTGGTGTGTGTGTGTGTGGTGTGTAAATGTGAGGCATGTATGTGGTATGTGTGTGAGGTGACGTGTGGGGGGTATAGGGGGTGGGTGTGGTTATGTTTTTTCATGTGCAGTGGCCTCTGCCTGTGGGTGGAGAGGGAAGGCAGGGAGAGGGATGGAGAAGGCCTGACTGGGATGTGGAGAGCAGAGATGTGGCCTGTCCTGTAGGGGAAAGCCACTGCCCCCAGGTTTTATCTCAGGAAAGCCCTGGAAACAGGGGCTTTTAGAAGAGGGGAAGGCCACCTGTTCCTGTCAACAAAAACAGTTAGTGTCCTAATCCTTTCTGTGTTTTCGGGCTTTCCATAGCCTGGAGGTTGTGCTGCTGAACTCTGGACGATTCGGTGTCCTCTCCTCAGGCCAGTGTGTGGATTCATTCCTTGTGTTTACATCCCTTAAGTGCCATCCCTGTTCAAGGTGTTGAGGCTACCACATGAACAGGACAGAGGAGTTTGTTGCTCTTTTGGAGCTTATGTTCCGTTAGTGACAGAGAAAAACAAAATAAGCTAAGAAACAAATGAGAAAAATGTAAGCTGGTGACGAATGGGAAGCAAGGCTGACAGGAGGCTCTCGAGGCAGGGGCTGCTCCTGGCACAGTTGGAGCCATGGACAAGTCTGGGGAGGGGCGGAGGGAGCTTCTAGGAAGGGCCTCAGACAGGGATACACGTGGTGGTGGTGGCCCCTCCGGAAGACTGAGTGCCTGGAACCCAGGGGATGAGCTGGAGGTGATGGTTTGGGAGGTGGGCACAGAGGCCAGCAGGCCCAGACTACTGAGGTGCTGTAGGCAAGTTATGGAGTTTGGATTTCATTTTAAAGGTGATAAAAGCCTTTGGAGGGTTGTAGACACTTGAGCAGTGCAGTATGATTTATGCTTTTGAACAGATTACTTTTGCGCTGAGGGGAAGTGGGCCATGGTGGGGGGGCGAGGCCCAGGGAGAGAAGAGACAGGGATTGAAGTTTTAGAGGCTGCCGGCGTGGCTCACATTCCGAGACATGGGAAGATGGAGATGATGTGCTGACCTGAGAACTATTTTGCGGTGCAGAGAGGTTGTGGGGTTGGAGTCGAGGATAAGTGATGTTTTACTCTTGAACAACAATGATGCTGCCATGTACTAGGCTGGGGAAGATGAGGGAAGGGCATGTTGGGGACACAGGCATCCAGAGTCTCTGTCCAGCTTGTTATGGTTGAGATGTTTGTTCATGTTCTACCTGCTTTTCCTGGAAATGCCAAGTATGCAGTTGGATGGAAGCCTGGAGTTGTGGGGCGAGGTCAGCATTGAACATAGATTCAGCATCGTTAGCATATAGATGGTATTGAAAGCTCTGGGCCAGTCCTGTGGGGAGCAGGAGTGTGCAGACAGAGCGAGGGGAGTCTGGGCTCTCCAGAGCTAACAAAGGAGGCTGAGCGGGAGGAAGGGCTCCCGGGGGACCCAGAGAAGTGCAGCTCAAGATGGAGGAAGGGCCAGTTGTGCCTTGTGAAGCTCAGATGTCAAGTAGAAAAGTGTTCCTTGGTTTGGAGAGCACGGAGGTCACTCACGTCCCTGTGCCCTTATGGTGGGTGGGAAGCCTGATTTGGGGGAGGGAGGAGAGAATGTGGGATGAGAAGGTGAAAATAGCAGCCATAGGTGACTATCAAATTTCTCCGAGAAGGGGAACTGTGAAAAAGGGGTCAAGGGGTGGCTTGGCAAAGATGGGGCTTGCGGAGGCTACTGGGAACGAGCTGTTGGAGAGGGGGAGACGGAGGGCAGAGAGCGAAGGAGGGATTCCAGAGCCATGTCCCAGAGCAAGAGAGGGGTGGGACTGAGGGCTCAGCGCAGGGTCTTCCTCCCTGGGGCGCATGGGCAGAGCTGGGAATGCAGGTTGGTGTTGTAGGGGTGGGAAGACGAGGGAGTTTCTGTCCAAACCCTCTATTTTCTTGCAAAGTATGAAGCAAGCACGGGGGAGGAGAGGTGAGGAAGGCCTGCAGAAGGAGGTGTGAGATGGCACACGAGGTGTGAGATCAGGACTGCGAAGGGAGACCGCTGGCCTGGTCTGCGCGTTTCTCTAGCGTCTGCTCCAGGCAGACGCAGGCAGAGGGCGGGGGTCTAAGCAGGGCTGTGGTCAGTGAGCATGTGGAGGAAGAGAGGGGCCGAGGCTTGAGGGTGTTTGCTGGGTAAGGAGGGAAATGAGGACAGGATGGGGATGGCTGGGGGCGCAGAGTAAGCAGTGGGTTGGAGGCCCCGGGCCTGGGAAGATCGAGGAGTGGGTGTGGGAGGCGTCTGGCTGAGGGGTGATGCTTGGCGGCAGAGTTTCAGGTGTGATATGCTGAAGGGGAAGGCGAGGACAGGCCTGACGCGACCTTGGGAGCTGAGAGGGGGTGATACCCAGGCGGAAGGCTGAAGGTCCAGTGGGGCTGCTGGTGAGGGTGCAGGAGGGGGGGAGTGGCGGGAAAGAGGCAGTGAGCCAGGTGGGCTGTCATTCCTGAGGGGGTGTGTTTGGTCAGGACCCCCTAGGAGTTGGGGGTGGACCAGTACAGGATCCTCTGGGGAGGAGAAATGACTCAGAAATGGCCATGAGGAGAGAACAGCACCCAGCCCTGGGGTCAGCTGTCCACGAGCTGTTCAGCAGCTACTTCTTTAAAATCGGCCTGTCAGTGATGAAGTCAGCGTGTCGGTCTGCTGATTTATGAAAACGCGTTTCTTTTCTTTATTTTAAAAATTTAGAGATTCACACTGAATGATTTTCATGACCTCTGGAGATTTTTTGCAAATGGTTCTCCCAGTTTTAGAGATATATTTAGCTTTTTTTTTTTTAATCTAAGGGTCATGAATTGATGTAGATTTATGGTGAAAATCACGTTTCATAATCAGTAAACAAAATGTTAGCTATGGCTGGTGCCTCCAGCGCTGTGTCCACTCACCACAAAGAAAAATGCTGCCAAAGGCTTTAGGTGAATCGCGGCAACATGAAATGCCTCAGTTTCAGTTTCTAACTGGTTTTTTGTTTGGTTTTAATGTTTTGGTATAGAATTAAAGCTGGCATGGATATTGGTTTGAGAAAGACAGAAATTCTAAATTTATATTAAATTCTAAAATTATATTAAAAAAACCCACAAAACAGTATTTAAAAGGACCTAGAACCCTCAAAAGTGGCTGGAAAAGTCCCTTCAAATGCTATATAATGAAATTTTAATTTTTAATTGCCTGAACCACAAAATTAAAACTGATATGCCTTTTGAGGAACTGGAGAAAGAATTCTGACAGTGGTTAAAATTTGACAAAATATAAAATGATAGTCAAAAGCAATTGATTTTTTTCAAATTGATTTCAGTGAATTTGCCATTCATCAAATTGACTTTTAGTGGGTCCGCCTGCTTCCAAAAATACAGCTGTCCCTGGAGAGCAGTGGGGTGGCAGCGTGTTGTGTGGGGCTAGGGGCTAGGGGCTAGGGGCTAGGGGTGAGGAGAAAGTGAGGGCATAAAGAGCTTGGCCCAGGCTGGCAGGGCCTGTTTGAGGAGGGTGGACCCCCAAACTGGCAGAGCAGTAGTGCGGGCAGGCTGGGCTCCTCAGCCCTTGAGTGACCACAGCGTGCTGGCGGGGGAGACAAACCACTGCTGCCTTGGCCGTCTCTTGGGGAAGCTGAGGTTACGCTCTTGCTGGGTGGGCCAGGGTGCATTCCTGGGAGGATCGTTCCAGCCAGCAAGTTGTTCTTAGACACACACGTCTTGCCCCTGTGCTTGGAGCTGGAAACCACGTGAGGCATTTTCGCTGACATTATCCCATTTCCTCTTCGAGTAGCCCTGTGCTTATGCAGGGTGGTGGGTGGGGGGCATGTTGCATCTCTAGTTTGCAGAGGAGAAAGAAGAGCTCAAGGAGGTCGCAGACTCTGTCTACTTGCTCCGCTAGCCAGTGACCACCCAGAACTCCACTCCCAAGCCTCTGCTGGGTGGAAGTCCCTGCTCTTGATCACGAGCCCAGCCTGCTCCAGGGATTGTGGTGGTTCCTTGATCACACCTCATCGCAGCAGGATGTACGCTCCGGGGGGGCAGGCGTTCCCTTTGCCTGCAGTGCTGTCCACCAGCGGGCACTCCCCACGCACTGCTGTAAAAGTAAATGAACCTGGAGGCAGAGCTGTGTATGTTGGCACCCTGAGAACGAGGTCTGGAGGTGAAGGTGGGAGTCGCACAGCCCCACAGGGAGGCCAGGGCCCCTGGGGATCTCTTAACCCAACCTCTCTCTCTTCCTGCTCACCATCCAGCAGTGTAGAGTGTTTAGTCTACACGTCTTGCTGATTGCCTCTCTGCTCACCCTTATGCCTCTGATTATTCAGATTCAGTTGACCATTCTTCTTGAAACTCTCATCTTGGCTTCTGTCAAATCAATTTCTCCCCTGAATGGTCTAGTCCCTTTCCTGTCTCCACTAAATGGTGGCCTCATTGGCAGCCTCATCTAGTTAGGGAGCTTTAAGTACCTCCCTTGTCTGTGATGCTCAGTTTTATGTCTCCAGCCGAGACCTTTCTCTAAAATCCAGAATCATCTATGCTTCTGCTTTTCACCATCTCCTCTTGGACATCTAACAGGCATCTCAAACTTAAATCAAAAATAGAATTATCCCTTTAGTTCTACCCTTCCTTTTTTCCTTCCAAGTCTTTCCTGTTACACAGAAAAATTCTATCACATACCTGGCGCTAAAGCCAAAGTTTTCCTTGATTTCTCTTTCTTCTTATTCAGCGTTCAGCATCGCATTGACTTTATGGATGAGGTACCTGCAGGCTGGACTCACTGCTCACCATCTCTGCAGCCTCCACCCTGCCTGTCTCCCGTCTGCTGTGGTGCTCTGGGTAGCCCCTGCACCTTCATATATTGTCTTCCATCTGTCAACCGAAGTGAGTGGGGTCAGGTGACTCACCCCTTAAAAGTCCCCTAGTGCTTTGTGTTTTAGGATCGAATCATCTTACCCTGCTTTTACTTTGGTTTCACTCCAGAAGCTGCGGCCAGCTCACCCTTACTCTTGTCTGTGAACATGCCACACTCACTCCTGGCCCAGGACCTTTGCACTTGTTCCTCCCTTTGCTTGGGATTCTCCTCAGATTTTTTTTTTTTTTTTGGTGTGTGTTTCACTCGTGCCCATCATTCTGTCTCACCTTGGACATTACCTCCTGGACAGGCCTTCCTTATCCCTCCGTCATTCCCTCCGTCATTCCCTTACTTTATTTTCTTCATAGCAGTTATCAGTGCTTTAAATTACTTTATTCGCTTATGTGTTTATCTCCGATCTTCGTCTTACTAGAATAAAAACTGGGTGAGCCTGGCGTGGCGCCCCTGTTTGTGAGTATCAGTCTGCTCCACTAGCTGCAGGTGCACGGAAGCTCAGGAACCCGAGTTACGCCCCTCCGAGGGCGCCCATGCCGCGGCCGGCAGGAGTGGGCGTGGCAATAAGTACTTTCATTTTAATGGCATTTTCACATGTAACTTAAAAGTTTAGAACTGATAGAGATGTTGTCATTTAGGACACAACTTAGGTGGGTTTTGAAAAATTTAAAAACTGAGTTGAAGAGAAAGGTTCATTTAATTTAAGAATTAAGGAATTTAAAGAAGTTAATTGAATATTAGTACAGGTGCTCCTGGAGCAAGGCCAAAAAGACAAAGGTGGGTACCTAGGTGCCTGAAGCTTGGAACATCAGCTCTGAGTGTCACGCGCATGGTTGAGGATATCACTGTTAAGATCTGGGGACAGGTGCTCGTGGGCGTAGGGTAGCACCCCCTGAGGGAAGAGGGGAGATGAGTGAGCAGGCCCTGGTTGTCGGCCTCCCCTGCCCAGTCCTCACAGAGGGAGGAGGAGAGCTAAGGAAGCCAGAGTGTGTTCCCTGAGCCGGAGTCAGGAGGATGAGCCCACTGAGGTTCTGGAGAATGCCAGGCGTGGTCAAGTCCGCCTCACTCCCCCGGATCAGCTGCCCGTCCCTTTCTCCTTGACCCCTCGGGCTGCTGTCTGCAGGCCTGGGAGACCTGGCCAGCGGGAGTGGGAACGAGTCTGGAGAGTAGGTTGGCTTGGGGCTGGGCCCACGCCTGCCTCCCTCCCAGGCCTGTGTGGTCTCAGCTCTCTGTAGTGGACCTGGTGGGGTGGGTGGTGGCGGGCCCTGGTCGCTGTCCGTCCCTTGGACATTTTAGTTCAGCAGCTGCCGCCCGTGCTGGTTAAGGCTTGCGTTTGGAATCCAGCACACCCTCCTTGGTCCTCAGCGGGAACTCCTGAAGATGAAAGCAGAACCTTCTTGACTGTGGGGGAGGCGCTCTGGTGTGCTTGGGAGGCCGTGGATGTGCCAGGCCGGGCTGTCCTGGCGGCCTTGGCACCCAGGCACTGGCAGAGACATGCGAGGAAAGCCAGAGCCGAGGCCTGCTTGGGACAGGGGCCCTCTCCGGGGCCTATTCCCGCTGTGCAGCAGGGGCTCCTGCACCTGCTCCGGGGTGCCCTGCGGGGGCGTCTTCCTGTAACAAGGCAGTGGCTGGTACTATCCCCGCTAGTGTGTGTGTGTGTGTTTTTCTAGGAAATTTACCAAGTTTTGGCCCAGGGGTTTACATTTCTCACCCCCCTAGCAAAAGCTTTCACTATTCAAGTTCCAAATGGAAGCCGCTGAGGCTATAATTACACCGGCATTAGCTCAGGAACATGCTGAGAGGAGCGGGGACCAAGCACCTGGGGAACCTAAAAGCAGCCTCGGGCCTAAATTAGCCGCCGTTCTGTTCACGCCTGTCGCCCTGCGTGTCTCTGGGGTCCCTCTGTGTCCTTGTTCTCCTCCACCTAGGCCCCAGGCTGCCTGGCTCATCCTTCCTGCCAGCCAGCGTCCTGACAGGTGCACGGAACGTGAAAGAACAACCTGGCTGGCCGTGGCTGCAGGGAATCCTCCTGATGGATGGTGTCACGGGGCAGCATGGTGCAGCAGGCGCACTTGGGTCCTTGCCGGGCCCGGCCTGGGTTTGGCAGCTGCTCAGAACGTGGCTGGGACATCAGGCGCCCCAGGGCAGCCACTGTGTCACCACTCTCTGCCACCTTTCAGCCTCCAGCTCCAGGCTCACCAAAGCGCTGTCCCTCTCTCGGCCTGTGTGCTGGTCCCCTCTGCCCGGGGCCCCGTCCTGCTCTTCGCTTCTCTGACTCATCCCGCAGATTTCAGTGCAGGTGTCAGTGCTTCCGTGACCCCCAGTCTGGACTCCTACTACACACCTAACTTCCCCGATACACACTCAACATTGCCCTTTGTCCCCGGGGAGGTGACTGACACATAGTAGGCCCTCAATAAAGATCTAATTGATTGATTAGGAAAACTTACCTTGGTTCCCTTTTATTTTACAAGAGGAGAAAGAGGTTCTCTTTCTGCCTTGCGAGGCTGTTGTTGGCTAGGCAGGGTGTTGGGGTGACGGCTCATTGGTCATCCTGCAGCTCTCACTTGGGAGCCCAGGCCCCACATCCATACTCTATTGTGTGTATTGATCTCATCTGACGACTCTGTATCAGTTTGGTTTGGTTCGTGAACTTTCATGAGCTGCGCACTGTTCTGGGTATGATATTCTTTCATCAGTTACACAATCAGCACCCACTAGGCACTAGGCATGGGGAGCTACGGATGCAGCAGTGGGCACCACCAGCAATACCCCTGCCTTCACAGCGCTTGCAGTTGTTGTAGACAGGCAGATGGGTGAGTGAGTGTGTGTGATGGCAGGTAGTGATGGGTGCGGTGGGGAATAGATCAGAGTAGGGGGTGAGGAGGTTGCTTGCTACAGTGTCTATGGTGGTCAGGAAGGACTCGTAGATAAGGTGACATCTGAGCAGAGACCTGAATGAAATGTTGAGAGGGGCCATGGGGTCACAGGGCTTTGGGGAGAGCCTTTCAGGCAGAGGATGTTACAAATGCAAAAGCTCCGAGGTCAGGCTGTGATTGGCATGTTCCAGGAAGATCAGGAAGGCCAGAGTGGCGGGAATGGACGAGAGTGAGCAGGAGGAAAGAATAGGAACTGAGGTCATTTAGAGCAGCAGGGCTAATAGAAATATAATACTTCATACATGTAATTTCAAATTTTCTAATGGCCACATTAAAAAAGTAAACAGAAGCAAATGAAATTAATTTTAATAATACATTTGCTTAACGCAATATATCCAAAGTATTATTGCTTCAAAATGTAATCAGAATAAACAATATTAATGAAATACTGCATATAATTTTTATTCTTATTAAGTTTGCAGATCTGGTATGTATTTTCAGAGTTGGCGTGCACATCTTGCTTGGGTTAACCACATTTCAAGTTTAATGGCCGCGTGTGGCTAGTGGCCTCCATACTGGTCAGCACAGACACAGAACCTCATAGGCTGTGCCAAGGCCTTGGAATGAGATGGGGGAGCAAAACTGGGGGCAGAGCATATTGAATGCTGGGCTGTGTCCCCAGCGCACAAGTGCTGTGTTTGGTGTGGGCCTCTGACCTCTCTCCACCCCCTCCAGGGACAGGGGCAGACCCGCTGGTCAGCACCAAGAGCAACCACTGCCTGGATGCGGCCAAGGCCTGCAACCTGAATGACAACTGCAAGAAGCTGCGCTCCTCCTACATCTCCATCTGCAACCGCGAGATCTCGGCCACCGAGCGCTGCAACCGCCGCAAGTGCCACAAGGCCCTGCGCCAGTTCTTTGACCGCGTGCCCAGCGAGTACACCTACCGCATGCTCTTCTGCTCCTGCCAGGACCAGGCGTGTGCCGAGCGCCGCCGGCAGACCATCCTGCCCAGCTGCTCCTACGAGGACAAGGAGAAGCCCAATTGCCTGGACCTCCGTAGCGTGTGCCGGACCGACCACCTGTGCAGGTGCGAGCGCCGCCCGGCTCTGGGAGGTGCTGATGGGTGCTCCCCCTTCTCTGCTTTCTTGAGGTCAGCTGGGCTAAGCTCTTGAGCCCAGCAGGGAAGGGGCTGGACTTGGGCAAAATGAATTATCATGAATGCTCTCATTCATTCATTCCTCCATCTCCTTAATCATCTGTTCATCCCTCCGTTCATTCAGCACAGTTTATTGTTTGTCTGTTCTACGCCCAGCCTCACGCTTAGGCACTTTGGGGGAAACCAGATTGAACAACCCAGGGAACTTAAAATTTAACATCATAGTTGGCTGGAGGCTCCATGCCTGTAAGAAAAGACCTTCAGTGAATTCATCCCCACCTCTAAAGGGAGCCCCCCTAACTGCTCAGCAGACACTGGCCGCCTGGGGAGGAGAGCCAGTAAATGCTAATAAGTGTTAGGAGGTTTTTGTTGTTTGGTTACAGTCAGTTGAAATTTGCCTCTTCCTGGTTCTCAGGTTTCCGTTTGTTGTCAAACATTTCTGGAGCCCTTGCGGAGTGCAGAACTCACTCTTGAGACCTAGGTGTGCAGAGGTGAAATCAATGGCCCCCAGGGGCTCCCAGTCTGCAAGGGGAGACAGACAAAGAGAGCACTGATCCTGTGCGGTGGGGTGAGGGCTGTGGGCCCTGGGGTGGGAGGGACATCTGCCTCGGCCGTGGGGGCCTGTGCAGGGGCCTTGACCTGGGCCTTGGATAATGAGAAGGAGAAAGCCAGGGGATGAGTGAGCCAGAACAGCAGTGCAGAGGCTGGAGGGCAGGAGAGCGCTGCTTGCAGGGATGCAGGGTGGGCACACACCGAGTGTGGGCAGAGAGTGGGAGGCTGCTGCGGAATAGGGGGGCTGCTCACTGTGTCCACCCTGGCTCATCTCTAATCTGCAACAAGGTTAAGAAGAGGGTGCTGTTATCCTCACATCTGCCAGATGAGGAAGCAGAGCCACAGAGAAAGTAACTTGTCTAAGGTTGTACGGGCTCAGACATTTCAGAGCTGGGCTCCGATCTGCTTCCTTTCCAGTTTAGCATAGTGGCCACGGCTAGGAGCGCAGGTGCGCGGAGGCGAGAAGTGTGTCGTAAGTCGACTTGGCAAGACTGGGTGACTGGCAGAAAGTTTCTGGAGGTGAAAGCCATGTCTGTTTTGTTTGTCCTGCTCATGGCATGTGCTCTATAACATGGTGTGTGGGTGAGGTAGTGTGGGCCACCGTGTTTCCTGGCTGCGTAGCTGTGGGTGATGTCGTCACTGAGTGGGGGAAGTGCTGGGCATGTAGTATTGGAGCTGTTTGGGGCATCATCATCCTCGCCATGGCAGTGTGTGGGGGGCATTTGGACTTGTAGATTTGGGGCTCAATAAAGGGGCTGGAGTGGAGGAAATGGGTTTGGGAGTTGCTGGGTGCCTCCTTGGTGAGTGAAGTCGCAGTGTTGAATGAGATGGCGCAGGGAGGGTGTCTAGGCTGCCTGCAGATTTGGGCATCTCGGGGTTTACGTGGTAAGTGAAGCCGCTGGGTGGACAGTGAGGCAGGGCTCCGCTGGCAGCGCCTGTTCTCCAGGGAGGAGCCCGGGAGGTGGAGTCTGTGATGGGGAGGGTGGGAGGTGGGGCCACCAGGAAGACAGCGGAAGGGTGGGAGGGCCAAGGCATGATGCTTCACTGTGTGTGTGTGTGAGGGAGAGAGAGTGTGTGTGTGAGCATGTATGTGAATGAGCGTGCAGCTGTGCATGAGAGTGCGTGTGCCCATTGCAGCGGGTGCAGGTCTGGTGGGAGGCAGGAGTGGAGCAGTGGTGCAGACCCCCTTGGGTGGGGGGCTGGCTGCAGGGGAGGGGAGAGGGGCAGAGGCCGTCTTTGTACTGTGAGAGCGGAGCCCTGGGGCCTGGGCTCCTGAAGGGGAAGCGCTGCCGGATTGGGAGGGCTGATCCCCAGCGCCAGGCCAGCGGCAGCACAGCAGGGCTGTGAAGAAGGCCGGCTTTTCCTTTGTGCTTCCTTGAAAATACTTACCTTTATTACTTATGAGACTGAAGTGACTTAAGATAAAACTATGCCCACAGCAGGGGCATGCCCCCTGCCCTAAAGAGGGCAGCTCTGTGGGCTGGAAGAACCACAGCAGGAGACTTGATTATTCCCAGACAGGAGAGAAGGGATTCTAATTCTTGGGCCTGCCGCATTCTCTTCCATTCTGAATGCTCACGTGACCTTGCTAGGCCATGTCGCACACAGGAATGTGGAATACAGGATGGGTGAGGATCGGGGTCCTGGGGAGCTGGGGGGCCACATGAGTACAGTCCAAGGGCCTCAGGTGCACCTGCCTGCAGCTGCAGGGCACAGACCGCTCAGGGAGGAGTCTCGAGCAGAGGGGCGCCTGGACACCAGCACCCGCTCCGTGAGATGTGTTTTAAGGAAGGACCTTACGTGTCATTCCTATGGGTTCTGAGACCTTGACTGAGAGCTAAGAATTTGAGACAGGATGATTTTGGTGGATTATAAAAAAAAATCTGTATTTGTTTATAGAGCCAGAGGAGCTTTTGTTTATTTATCTGAATGTGGGGGAAGCCAGAAATAGGAGGGTTGAGGATAAACTTCACAAACAAAAGGGATTTAAAAAAGACTAGGTGTGGGGAGGGGCAAGAATGAGGCACCCTGGGAGCTAAGGGCTGATGATTTCTGAGAGGCACCTGGCTCTCAGGCACCCTGCCGGGATGTAAACTTCACTGACTGTAACAGAGGGGCCCGCAGATAGTGCTGCATCTGGATGGCTGAGTTGGGTGGTAAGCAGGGTGCTCTGGGTGCTCCTGGGTGTGGCTGAGTGAGCGCCTGGTCTGGAGCGGGGCCTTCCTCCCCCCATTTCCCACAGAGCCCTTCCCCACCAGATGTCAAGCATGGTCCTGCCTGTGGTAGGAAAGGGAGCAGCCCAGGGCCGGGGGGAGTGGGAGGCCTGACCAAGTGTCCTTCAGGTGCTTTGCCCAGAGTCGAGGCTTGGGGGCTGAGGGGAGAAACAGAGAAACAGCCATGTTGGGTGGAGGTCGTTGCCATGGTCACCCCAGAGCCAAGAGACCTGCCTTGGTCCTTGCTCTGCCCCTGGTCTTCCGAGGGGCCCTGACTGGGCTGTTTCACCCATCGTGCCCTCAGTCTCCCCTGATTGCATAAGGACGCTTCACCATGCCCAAGGGCCCTTCCGGGTCTGTGGCCCGAGTCTGTGGAAGTGGCTTCATGGCTGCTCTCCCCTGCACCTGCCTCCCCCACTTTGTTATGTTCCTGGAGAGGTGGGCTCTTGGCACCAGAGGGAGACTCCAGGGATGCCTCCTTAGGGTAGGTGGGGTGGGACAGTGGATTGGAAGGACCTAGGGTGGAGCTGGGAGAGGAGTTAACCTCCTGGTCTGCTCTTGCAGGCCCTGCCCATTGGCCCATGGACGCTGTCCCCTGGGCCCCTGGAGGAGTGTGGGAGGTGACTAATGGGAGCCCCTGGAGAACAGGCAGCCCGGGGAGGAGCCCTCTCCCATCCCTCTGCCCTTGGCTCCCTCCAGGTCTCTGCCTGCCAGGCAGGGCAGCCCAGGGCAAACCTTTGCTGTGCGAACAGGAAGGCCCAGTGCCGCGGTGTTTGGGCAGGAGTGGGAGACCCCACTTTCCTCCATACTCCAGCGAGGACAACTGGCCCTGGTGGGATCGTGGGAAAGCCTCCCTGGGGGCCGTGCCTGGTAAATGGGGCCCTGGTCTTCGGCACCTCCAGAGCGCGTTGCCCCGCTGGGCCCGCCTGGCCCCTTTGCCTTCTGCTGGGGAGTCAGCCCAGCTGTGCCCAGGCGTCTCCCTGAGTGCATCTTGGCCCGGACTCCTTGGGGCCGCTCTGGCAGAGCTGACCTTATCTGGCACCGCATGAAAGCCTGTTGCTGATGTTCTCTGTGGCACCCAGGCCTTGTCCTCCCCCATGTGATGCTTAACAGACTCCGTCTGCTGGGCTGTCTTTACGGAATGTCACCGATGACAAACCATCGGCCTTTGACGAAGTCTTTGGTTAAACAAGGCTACCTCCGTGTTGGGCCTGGGATGTTTTGGGGAGCTCTTCCAGACCTTCCCCCACACTTGGATCAGGATCAGTTCGGGCTGCAGGTGGAAGCTTCCAGCTCTAGCTGATCTTGAAGTTGCACCCCAGGACCCTTGCTCCGCCTTTCATCTTTGTTTGGTTCACATTCCACAAGCTTTAGGCTGTGGACTGAAGCTGAAAGAGAACCTCAAGAAGATTGGGAAGGGCTTTCCTTTCTGATCTGGAGTCTGGAAATCCCAGTCAATCTCTTGGATGAACCCATGGAATTTGGCTGAATTCTCTTGCCCCAGTTCCCAGGGGGCCATGACCTACATATATATATTTTTAAATACAATCTTTTGGTTTCTCCCTCGCAGCTTACACTCATTGCAAGGGTGGTCCAGATTGTGTGTGCATGGGAGGTTGTGGGAGGGTGATTCTATCGCCCTGTGAACCGTGTCCCTTCCAGGCCTCATTTGGAAGGGGCCCTCTGAAATGCCCGGCTCTTGGTCCGCCAGGAGGATATAAATAACTCCACACTGGCTCTGTGCCATATCCTGGGCTGCAGTTTAACCTCTGGGTGCTGAGGATGTGTATAAATAGATTCCACCCTGGGGCTGCTCTGGTTGCCTGGGCCCCTTCATGCAGTGGACACCGTCCTTGTCTGACAGGATTGCTGAGAAGGTAGAAGATTGGGGTCCCCTTCCTGAAGGCATTGCAGGGTGTGGGGAGGAGTCCCATCAGCAACCCCCCACCCACACACATATTTGAGTAGCTAGGGGGGTGTCTGTATCTGTCAGCAGGTACAGTTTTTATTCTTGGCTCCTTGGGGTTACCCCTTGATTTCTTTTGGACTCTGTAGAATTTGTTGGGTGATGTTTTTACTGGATTATCTCTAAATGGCAGCAAATAACTATATGTTCAAACACTGTGAGACTTCCAACCAAGTCTTCATTTCTCTTAAAGGAAAGATTCTTGGTTATCATGAAATCATATGCAAAATCCTGTGTGTATCTTCTAGAGAGAAACTCAGTGCTTCTGTTAGATCCTCAAAGGGTTCCTTGACCACACAAACCTTAGAAACCTTGCCACCTTTAAAAGACCAGTTTGGATTGACTGCCTGGAAGATTGTGAAATGCCTCCGGGATCTATAGCAAAAAGGGCTGTGACTTATTAGTGATGACTGCACATGCCTGGGAAGTGTAGAATGGATTTGCTATTGGGTTCAAGACAATCATTCCTGGGGCTGGTGGGTTACCTGTAGCAGGAGGAATGGGAGTCTTCAATCTTTATGTAAATGTCTTTATTTGCCCGACAACTGTTTATCATCTAGTCTGGACCAGGACATTGGAGCATTAATGAAGTGGGTAGAGGCCTGGCCCTCAAATTGCTTCCAGTCTGTGACAGGACTGTCACAGTCCCCTGCAGTCCCCTACACTGTCCCCTGCAGTATGGGTGACACAATAAACTGGATGGCAGGGTTTCACTCAGGTGACAGCCCAGTTCTACTCTGCCACCCACCAGGCCTCCCTGGGTCACTGGTAGCAGTTTGGAGCAGCCCCTTCTTGGGGGAGTTGAGACACAGATGAATCTTGCTCAGGAGCCTGCCTGACCTTGAGCTGAACTCAGAGCCCCTCAGCCCTGTCCATCCTCAGAGCAAAGCTGTTCCCTAAGGGATGGCATGGGGTCAGAAGTCTCTGCCTTCTCTACCTTAGCAGCTAAGTTGCTGGATCTGTGTGGGGAGGGCCCTTAACCCAGCAGAGACCTGGAGACCCACTTCCCCTTGGGGATTGCGTGCTGTCTCCTGCTGTACGGTTCCTGCTCTCCCTGGATCTCTGGGCCCAAATGACCCCTCCTCCAGGAATTTCCTGTGTCAAGTTGAGACAAGGCTGGAATGTTGACCGTTACTTTATTAAAAGCCCTGGGTAAATAAACACAGAGGGAAGCTGCATTCTAGCTATATAGTCCACAGGACACAGTTTGTCCATCTGTCTGTTACAGGACATCAGCATGGCTGGGCAGAGTGTCTTTAACCTTTATTACCAGACCACTCCACAGAGCCCACAGCCAGAGAAGTGGGTGCGCCCCCTGTCTAGCTCAGGCTCCCACCTGCAGAGTTCTGCATGTGAACCCACTCCTTCCCTGGGCGACTGGGGGAAAAATGACTCATTTGGGGCAGATGCTGCTTCTGCAGTGAGAATCCAGGTGGTGGCTGTGAGGTTTGTCCTACGGAGGCAGCGCCCGCAGCCGGGTGTGTCTCGCTCAGGGCCAGGCGGTGCGGAGCTCCCACTGGGCCCTGATTATTTTTGCTTTTCATGGACTTGGGCTCTCTCCTGCTCGTGTCTCAGGCTGTTGGGCTGTTGTAATGAAATCACATAGGTGGGGCTTTCACAGCCCGTGTTTCTTCCACTCAGTCGTGGGGGCTGAAATCGTGGTACCAGCGCTGTCCGGTTCATCGTTAAGGTTCCCCCTTGGGTTGCAGCCTCATGTCGTCTCCCTTGGTGTATGCCTGGAGACACAGACACACTCACCTGGTGCCTCTTCTTAGAAGGACACATCCCACCTGTCACGAGAGGGCTCTGCCCTTATGACCTGATTACCTCTCAAGCGCCCCACCTCCCCAAACCTTTACTCTGCCATTAGGGTTTTAACATATCAATGTGTGTGTGTGGGTGGGGTGGGGGGGGCTCCATCTTCATTCTGTAGAATTAAGCTGCATTCAGAACCTGTTGAGTCCTCATCCCTGTCAGTCCTCACCTTGCCTCTCTTTCCACCCATGCATTCTAGAACTTGTCTGTACCTGTCATATGGCACTGATCACCAGCTTTCCTTTAATATTATGTTTATCTTCCCAGTCAGGTCTCTGCTCTTATAGATCTTACATTACTACCATGTCAGTTTATTCATTTCATGACTGTTGATGATGCTGGACACTCTGCTAGATACTGGATATGGAGACCACAGTGGAGATGTCCCCTGCCCTCTTCGAGCATATAGTCTGATGGAGGAGAAAGACAATAAGCAAACAGACAACTCTGTTATTAGCATTTTCTAAATGAGCAGAAGGTAGGAAGGGTGAATAATGGGAGAAAGGAGAATCTCCTTAGAAGGGGGTCTCAGGAAAGGTGTATGAGGAGATGACATTTAAAATGAGACCTGAGGAATGAGGACTATGACCGATGGGAGGAAGAATATTTCACACAGAGGGAAGGGCCTCTGT
Source organism: Scalopus aquaticus (assembly GCA_004024925.1). Taxonomy (NCBI): domain Eukaryota; kingdom Metazoa; phylum Chordata; class Mammalia; order Eulipotyphla; family Talpidae; genus Scalopus; species Scalopus aquaticus. Next base: position 53,199 of record PVIJ01006816.1, read on the forward strand.
GTAGAAGTTTGGAGCCGATTTACTGGGAGGTGAAAGCAGATGGGTGTGGCTGGAGCAGAGGGGGCTAAGGAGAAAAGTGCAGGCAGCCAGGTAAAGGGTTTGGATGGATTCTGAGTACTGTCAAAAGAAAGCTTCTGAAGCCAGGTACTGACATTATTAAAACTGTGATATAAAAGGATGGCTTTGGCTACATGTGGAAGAAAATGAGGGGAGGAGGCAAGAGAGACCTCAAAAATACTGAGAAAGAGGTTATTTCAGTATCACTAGATCGAAATGATGGTGGCCCAGCCACAGGGGTGGCCGAGTGGAGAGAGATAAGTGGGTAAATTTGAGATATTTTGTAGGTGGAAATGCTATACTTTGACGTGGGAGTGAAGGAGAGGAAGTCAAAGATAACTCATGGGCTTTGGGTTTGAGTAAATTGGGTGATGGTGCCATTTTCTGAGATGGCACAGTCTTGAGGGGGAGCTCAGTCAGGCTTTCCATTTTAGCCACATTAATCTTTGAGACATTCCTACCTGCAGCTTGACTGGAGTTACGAATTCTGGGTGATTACGGTATTTTTGGTGTTGAAGGGTAGAGTCTCCTAGGGAGTGTCCTCTTGAGAGGCAGCATTGGGAATGTGCCTGGTGCCTCTAAGTGCCCTAAAGTGTTTGGAGGTGTCTATGGTGTCTCAGGAGTCAAAAGGAGATTTTTGAAAGACACAGAGTGGACAGCTGTGCCAGATGCTATTGAGAGGTCCAGAGAGATGAGGACACACAGGTAACCCCTGGATTTGAAGGTGTTAGCGACCGCTTCCTCAGCCGTTTTGATAAAGTGATGATTACAGACGTCTGACCAGAGCTAAAGACATGTTTGTAGGGTGGTTGGTCAGAGTTTCCTGGGAAAGAGGAAAAGACTCTTGGACAGGGAACATATCAGTGCAGAGAAGTTTCTCACCTGTCTCTCCAGTGTCACGGTGGCTGAGGAGAACCCAACGCTATCTTGGCTTTGGGCTGTGTGTGTGTGTGTGGGGGGGGAGGTGTCGCTGCCATCATGGGAAGTCCCAGGTGCTCTGCCATGGCGTCAGCAGCTCAGGGGGCCACACTGTTGGCCGGGGCAGTCTGACCCTGAGGCCCTTCAGCCTTGGGGATGGCCCGTGTCTAGGCCATACATGCCGGCGGTCTTCAGCGCTCACCCATATACCACAATGAGGTCAAGACCCCAAATATGCTGCCTTACGTAGCCTTGGACCCTGAAGGCTGTGATATGATCGCCACCAACTCAGCTTCTCTAGCCTTGGCCGAGAGCCCTCAGGCCCAGCTCTTCTGAGCAGCCTGATTCCAGCCCCTCAGAGTGGACCCCCTGAGGGCCACAGGAGAGCCTGATTTGTCATCCTTCTTCACCAAAGGGGCACTTAGAACAGCCCAGAGGAGTATTTGAGGGGTGCTCCTGGGGTTCCCAGTGCTTGGGTTCCTCTCCATGGTGCTTTGGGGGTGGGACGTGACTCTGTGCCAGCCAGGGTCTGTCTCCTGGTCGGTATCCACAGAGGTGAGGCTGGCCTGCTCCCCCTCTTCTTACTTGGCATAGCCTGGTGTCCTGAAGCCAGCTGTCTGCCTCGGGGCCCTGATGCGGGTGCTCTTGGGAGATCCAGAGGCCTTGTGCAGGTGACCCTGTTATCTGGGGTCTCTGTGGCGGGAGAGTCATTGGTGTCCTTGTACCTGGAATAGAACAAGCACATCAGTTATGCTGGGAGCAGTAAGGTACTTGTTCCTCTTGGATAGCGAGAGGGAATTTTGGGATAGCAGCTCACACCAGTCTTGGCCCAGAATGAGCTGTGTAGCCGGCAGCAGCCCTCCTGGGCTGCGGCTTTGCCATCTCTTGGTGTGTGGGAGTGGAGGGTTCTGCTGAGCTCTGTGACAGGCTCAGCAAAGGACTCCCAGACATGTTCTTTAGACGGCAGCATGAAGAGGCTGGAGTCACGGGCCTGGCTTCAGACCCTCACGGGCAGTGTGTGAGGGTGGATGGGTTCTTTAATGTCACAGGGTCTCTGTGCTCCAACAAAATGGGGATGCTAACACCCACCCTAAAGCCTGGTGACCCGCTCAGCAGGACTTGGGTGGGCTCCATTTCCAGGTATCAGCACCCAGGGTGCTGAGGTAAGCATTGTGGCCCTATTGGGCCCGCAGGCCAGGCCTGAGAAGCTGCAAGGCTGTTGGGGAAGGCAGCTAGGAGGTGATGTCTGAGTCTGGAGAAGGCATAGCCCATCTAGGAGCTTCCTGCTCCTTGCAAAGAGAGTGTGTGTCTCAAGGGTGGGGTGGTGGGGGAGGCAAGGGGAGCCAGCTCATAAAACCCTTGTACATTTTGCCAAGGAGTTGATTTTCTCTGGAAGACAATGGGCAGCCATGAAGTATTTTACAAGATCCAGTCAGCATTTTAGAAAGATCCCTTTGCTGCTGTGTGCATCAGCTCAGAGCCAGGAAAGGGAGGTGGAGGCCAGTCCGTTAGGGACCCGTGGTGATGTGACCCGAAATCGGGCCAAGGCCAGGGTGAGGCTGACTGAGAGCCCTTCAGAGGTTGGTTCCCGGACATACCAGATGTGGTCAGTGGGGGAGAAGAGGAGTCTGGATGTCGCCAAGGTTTCTGGCTTGGTGGCTGCCTCTCTGGTAAAGCCACTGCTGAGAGAAGAAGAGGAGGAGGAGGAGTCTGGGCACAGAAGGAAAATGTTTAGGTTGTGAACTTGTTTGAAAGCCTTGGAATGTGCAAATGGAAATGCCAATGGAGTGTTTGTACAGGTGGGAGTTCAGGACAGAATGGGGTTTGAGGGGGAGATTATGGGATTAGGTGAAACAATCAGGAAAAGCAGTGAGCATAGGGCCTGGTACATAGGCACATGGTAAACATTAGTTCCTTCAAAGAGTTTATAAGCTCATTTGGGGGACAGGCTCACTGGTGTGAAAACAGCAAATATGAAGAGGAAGCCCTGCTTAATTAAGTGCTGCAGGCATTCAGGGCAGGGAGCCTGTGGGCGGAAGAGCCTAGGAAGGTGGCCAGAGAGAGAAAGGTCCTGCCCCAGGTGGGAGGAGGTTGCGGGGCAGGGTCTTCTAGGAGAAGTGATGAGGGCAGAGATGCAGGATTGGGGATGCTTTGCCAAGCGGGGAGCAGGAGAGCAGAAGATGCCAGTGGAGGGAGGAGTGAGTGTGTGTGTGTGTGTGTGTGTGTGTGTGTGTGTGTGTGTGTGTGTGTGTGTGAGAGAGAGAGAGAGAGAGAGAGAGAGAGATGGGAATTTTGAGATGTCCCCTCCCTGGCCTTCCATCTATCGGTCCCAGACTTCCTCAGTTCAGTTGCTTGATGAAAGGAAGAAATAGGGAGAGGTAGAAAGAGGTCTGGGATTAGGAATTATACTGAAATGTATTACATGGATGAATGCATAAAGAAAATGTGGCATATAAATATACATATATTTATATATCCACACACACAATGGAATATTATTCAACCATAGAGAAGAAGGAAATCTTGCCGTTTGTGATAACATAGATGGAACTTGAGGGCATTATGCTAAGTGAAGTAAGTAAGACAAAGAAAGACATATACTGTATGATTATATGCACAGAATCCAAGACAAAAGAAAACCGCCAAAACTCATAGAGAATAGATCTGTGGTTGCCAGAGGTGGGGGGTAGGGTGGTAGGTAAATGAGTGAAAGATACAAAGGTACCAGCTTCCAGTATAATAAATAAGTCCCAGATGTAAAGCCCAGCATGGTAATTATAGTTAATAATCCTATAGTGTGCATTTGAACTTTAGAAGAGAGCGGATGGAGAAGGTTCTCATCACAAAAAGAAATTGTAACTATATATTGTGCTAGACGTTAACTAGACTTAGTATGGTGATCACTTTGTAATACATGCACATGTTGAATCATTATGTTGTCCACCTGAAACCAATATGATGTTATTTGTCAATCATACTCGATTAAAGAAATCCCAATCCCACTACAGTGCTAACACTACGGGGGTGACCACCAACTGCGATCTTGTTGGGGACGAATGAGTTGCTGTGGTAGGTAGTGGGTCCGCAGCTGCAGAGGCACAGAGGCGAAGCTGCAGGCCCTTTTCCAGGGCTCCGATGTGTGTCAGGCTGGGTGACTTTTTTAGGTCCCTTCTGAGCAGGTACAACGTGGGTTTCCTGTCCCTTGGGATCAAGTGAAGGGAAGGGATTATGCAATCCAGAAGGTTCCTTCTTTCCTTCCCTCCCTGCTCATTCTCCTCTTTCTTTTTCTCTGAATTTTCAAATGAAATTCACTTTACCGATTTTGCTGATTATAATAGGAATGACAGGACACACACACACACACACACGCACACACACACACGAGGCAGGAAGGTATACTAAGGAAAGTAGGAATCATCCTTAATCCCCGAACTCTGAAATAAGCCATGGCTAACATTTTGGAGAATGTACATGTCCAGACTTTTAAAATATGCAAATACATATTTTAACAAACAGGGTGTCCTACAGCGCGTGCTGTTGTGGCAGCCGTCTTCCCTCTAAATCCATCACTAGCTTTTCCCACCTCAGTGCACGCAGTTTGCTGTGTTTGGGGGTGGTCTAGTTTCCTGTGGGTTGGCGCCCTGTGGATCCCATGCCCACTCACACCCATCACGTAAGGAACTCCGGGCCTCCTCAGGAGTGCAAGCTCTGTGTCCTCCAACTCCCTATGAAGGCGCGCCGGCCATACTGTCAGCAGCCCGTGACTGTTTTAATGGGACATGTGGAGGCCTCTTTCTCAGGGTCCAGACGTAAGGACAGATGCTGCCCAAAGGGGAATTTTAAGAATTGGTGCAGGTTTCCACCTTTACCCAAAAGTGGAGTGTTCCTACTTGGAGGGGTTATTGTTTGTTCCTGGGGCCGCTGCTACCATTAATTTGTATGAAATAACTTTTGAAGTGTTCTCAGAGTCAAAAGATTTATCTCCCAAGTTCTACCAAATAGGGTGCTCGTCTTGGATATTGGGGGAGAAATGCATATATGTTGGCATCGTTAAAAATAACTGGCTGGTAAGGGTGAGAGGTGGAGGGGTCACAGGCACGTTGAGGGGGCAGAGAGTGCTGGGGCCAAATCTGGAAGGAAGGGCTCTGGTGTGGCTTATTCTCTCCACCAGATTTTCCTGAAGGTTAAGGTTTCTTCGGGGGAGTCTTAACTAAACCAAGAAAGGACCATTGCCAGTTACTTGAAATCTCCCCTAGCTCCCGAGGGGATCCTGGGAAGTCCCACATGCTGGCTACCAAGTGGGAGCCCGTGGACTTAGAGGACTTGGGGCTGGAACAACATGGCTATTAGCTGCCGGTTCTTCCTGCCAGTGGAATGAGGTGCAGAGCTGTGCTTGGAGGAAAGCTGGGCCTGTCTCCCAGAGGTGGGGCAGAACAGAAGAAAACTGGGCAAAAAAACAGGTCCAGATGCTGCCTCCTCCTCCTGCACCCCTTCTGGGAACTCGTGCCCACAGGTCCAGGCACCTGCTACGGTCACTTCTGCCTATTTCTCTTTTTGCTGTTTCATTATGTTCTAGGTGCTTTTATCTGGGCTTGTGTCTTTAAGGAGGTTAGACTGGCAGAGGTGGCTTCAGCACTAGGCCCCAGGATAGGGAACAGAGATCCCTGGAGGCCCCCACCCACTGACCTTGTACCCACCTCCCTCTACTGCAAGGGTGGAGCGTGGGAAGCCGCTGGTATGTGGGGGGCTGGTGGGCAGGGGCCAGGCCTCAGTCTCTGTGTCTCTAATATCTCATGTGCCTCAGCCTGTTCATGATGTGAGAAAGTTGCGCCCTCTAGAAAGTTACAACTATGGGCAGAGGTAGCTATCATTGTACCTGAAAATTTGTCTGGTAGAGCCTCAAAGATCCATGATTTCACCTTAAAACAGCTATAGGAGATCTTAAGGCACAGCCCAACAAAATTTCATTTTATAGGTAAAGAAGCTGAGGCCCAGAGAGGTGAAGTTATTTGCCCAAAGTCCCACAACTGGGAAGTGGCAGGACCCAGCAGAGGCCGTCTTGCCTCCTGGTCAGTACCTGGATTTGGAGGCCAGTGGCAGCGGAATGCGCTTTCATGGCTTTCCAGCCTCCTCTGACTGCACAGGGTCAGCTATTAAGTGGTCATCAAGCCTCAGGCTCTATCCCATCAATAGTCATAAAGTTGGGGAGATTGAACACTGGAACTGTGCCTCAGTTTCCCATTTAAAGAAATGGGCAGAGTCAAAGCTCTTCTGGCCACCTCCTGGGACTATTGTAGAAAATGAGAGAATATCAGTGGAAATACTTGCACATCTGCAAAGAATCCATCCCCTCCTACTGGGAGCCCTCCGCCTCCTCCACCCTACAGGTTGATGACCTGTTGACCTGGGGGGAAAGGTGGGGCAGTGAGGGGCTATTGACCGAGTGCCCCCAGAATGGAGAAGGGACAGAACTCAGGGACATTCGGGCTTTGGTATGTACAGAGACCTGGAGGGGCTCTTGGCTTCTGGCTGCGGACAGAAGGTGTAAGACTGCTTTGGCTCGTGAGCTGGACCAGACCTCTGCTTCCTCCCCTTCCCTTCCAGCTCTTTCCCCGGGAGCCTGTCAGACAGTCCTGAGCCCCTGTAGTCCTGCCAGGAGCCCAGCTGGTCCATGGCTCACTGAAGGCACATTGGAGGAAGGGGTAGGGGTGTCCATCACTGGGGACCCCTGTCCAGAGCCCCCACCCTCATCCTGCCTTTCTCCTGGAGGGCTCACACCTGCATTGCTCGTTATCCAGCACCCCCACCCCCCTTTGAATCGACCTCTCAGAGGTCAATGGCAGAAAGGAGGGGGGAGAAACAGAAATGATGATGACTTTGATTTTTTCCTTCTGTTGGAGCCTGGGGAGGGTGGTTGTTTTGCTTCCTGGACCTCGGCGGAGAATTCTCTGCCAGACAATCATCTCGGCGCTTTCATTGCTTTCTGATGCTCCTCTAACTGCACAGGGTCGGCTATTAAATGGTCATCAAACCTCAGCCTCTATCCCATCAATAGTCATAAAGTTGGGGAGATAAAAGCCATCAGTTTTCCATTATAGCTGAAAGCAATACTGTAGATAGCTATTTTCTGGATGCTGCAGATAGATGTATTTTAACTAGAGCAGGTTTCCAGTGGCCCCCAGCTCAGCCTGGGGACCCTGCTGGGCCTGGCATCACCTGCCAGGTGGTTAAAGCAGAGGGGCCAGGGCTGCTTTTCCTTGTCTCCTCTCTCCTGGGAGAGTTGAAAGGGCACATACTTGGGCGGGGACCTGGCAAAGTTGGAGGGACATGGGGCTCCGACCCCTCCTTCTAATTGGATACTGAGGGGGGAGGTCATCACTCATTCTAATGAGAACTGACCCCTCTGTTGGATTGCGGGCTGCCGGCAGGGCAGGCCTGGGCTGGGCCCAGGGCCGGTGCCTGCAGGTTGTGGGGGTGTGGGCAAGGTGAGGGGTCAGGCCCTGTCGGCGGGGTCTGTGTGCGGCTGGAGCAGCTGGAGGAAGCTGGGAGACTGGGAGGTTGGGCGATGGCTGCTCCGATGTACCGTCCGCGGAGCTCTCAGAGCAAGCCATTTGGAAATGGATTTTGCAATCAAACAGCCCTGCAGTGAGCAGCCATCAGATAAGTCCTCAGGATGAACTTTTCAAAGCACTCACACCCCAGGGCCTCCTGCCTCTGCCTGCCTCTGGTTCCAGACGAAGCTGAGCGAGCAGCCCCCCCACCCCCGCCCCAGGACCCCTTCTGCAGCTCTTTTCCGGGAGCTTCTCCCAGATCAGGCCTCCCTGGCTGTAACCTACCGCTGGGTTTCCTGCCTGTGGAATCTTACAGGGACAGGAACCCTGCGTGGAAGGGCTTGCCAACTAAGTGGAGGTGCCCATTATTTCAGAAACCTTAGAGGCCGCCTCCCCTTTGAAGCCTCTGGCTTCCAGGAGGCTGTGTTCTCCCGTCTGGTGCTCCAGTGTCCCCACCCTGTCCCAGCTGTTCTTGCTGCATTGCACATGCAGTGTGCAGATTTTGCTCCCCAACACTGTGGGGTCAGATCGCATTTCCTGATTTTTTTAAATTGGTTCCAGGTTTCCTCCTTCCCACCCTGGACAGCAGGAAATCCAATCCCAGTTCGCTGAGCCCATCTGCGGCCTGCAGGCACTGGGCTTCCAGTGGGGGAACCCTGCCGTCCAGGGAGGGGGGTCTCTGCTGTGGTACTGCCCCTCCTGACAGCCTCTCGGTGGGTGCCCGAGGTGCCCCAGGTGCCGGGCACCCATGAGACCCCATCTGTAAACCCCACTGACCCTAGACTTCCCTAGAGAACCTTCCCCAGTGTCCTCCCTCAAGGCCCCAAGTCCACTGTTCAGCAATTCCCGGCAGCCCCTCATCTGGGCCCTAGGGCAGTGGGCCTGGGGACGCGGCCTTCTCATCCGTCTCGTGGCTCCTCTGCGCTCCCCATGCCCTGGGCCGGGGGTGTCTCCAGATCTTGGTCTGCCTTCTCGAGGCTCCTTAGCCTCGGACTCTCCAAACCTCTGGCTTTAATATCCTGCTCACCTTCTAGAAGGGACACCTGGGGTGGGGGGAGGGGAAATGCCTCTCATTTTAAATCCTCCTTGTTTGCTGTGCCTGTAGGAAGGTGAGACCAGCCGCCTTCCCACGAGCTCACCTCTCCCGAGGCTGCACGTCCTGCACGGGGCAGGTGCGAGGCAGGTGCGGCCCAGGCTCGTGAGGTCTCAAATGCCATGTCCTTCCACAGGGCTGCCCCGACTACCTGTTGGCGGCACAGATGGCGCGGCCATGCGTCAGGAGTCTCGGCTCCCACAGAGCGCCCCGACACTGATTAGCCCCCCACACTGTGAATTTTGAGTCATTGTTTTTTTCTGGTATTTCCATACCCTTCTGTGTCTTGAGATTTCCATGTTTGCTGTCACTTCTGGGCTGGCAGTTCTGTCTGGTCCTGTCACCGTTCCCTGTTGCTGGCTTTCTGTGGAACAGAGAGCAGATCACCCATGCGTTAGACTCACTAGTGCACTAGGCTCTAAGTGAAGAGATAAAGGCTTTTCTTGGGAGCAAAATACCAGTTTTAGTGCACAAACTGTGCTCTTTACACAGGCGCCTTGCTTGTCCTTGGCCGGCTGCCAGAGGAGTGACCTATAAAAGTGCTGTTACGGTGGAGCCTTTTAGATGAAAAATATGTATTTTAAGATGACTTCGGAAAGGGGGCATGAGAGCATATTAAGACTTTTGGAATTAGAGTTGGCTGTTGAGATGGAAAAGGAGCTGCTGAAAGACCAAATCCTCTTTGGTCTCAGTTTCCCCTGATGATCTTGGGTAACAGGACACGCTAACCCATGTTTTGTCACTGGCTGTGGCTCCAGGGATCTGGGTGCAGGTTGGCTTGAAGGGTGGGAGGGTGGCCCCTGCACTGAATGTGGTGTCATCCTGGGGTGGTGATTTCCTCACTGTGTGATGCTGAGCACTGGGGTGGACAGTGGTCACTGGTCCTCAGCAGCGGTGCCCCGAGGACCCTGCAGGAAGCGTGCATTCCAGTGCTGCTTTCTGTATCAGGGAAGTGCTGCTGGGTTATGGTCAGGAGCTTGGTGGGAGGGCCAAGCCCTGGGCCAGAATCCCTGGTCCTAGCCCTGAATTGGCCTCATCTCCCTGGGAAACTTCGGGGCACTACATAACCTCTTGGGGTTTGCACCTTTATCTGGAAACAAAGGACCCGAGTGAAATAACACTCTAAACATCTGTGTTTCCTGAACTGGGATATGCCTCCTTTCTGGAGTTTGGGGCAGAGGAAAAGCGAGGGGTGATCGGTGGTGATCCATGGGTCCAGGACATTAAAGTCCCTGCCACTTAGCAAGGTCAAGAAGCTGCAGGCTTTGCACCCCGTGTTCTGACTCTGAGTCTGCATGAGAGATGTGCGGTGGGGCTGGGCGTGTCTGACTGCCCCGTGCGCACAAGCTTGGATGTGTAAAGTGCTGGGGCACAGGAGCACCGAGGGTGACACCGCCATGCCAGGCAGGCTGGAAGGCCGAGCTGTCTATCAGGAGAGGGTTTGCTCCTAGGTATTGCCGTTGGAGGCTCAGAATTGCTCCCACCCTGGCATGAGCAGAGAGGTGTCGAAGGAGGGGTGGTGGTCTCTGTGGTGACTTCTTGTGCCACTATACTGAGAACCCATGATGTAACCTTGATCATCCCTCTTCTTCCTGCCAAGAGAAGATTTGGGAGCATCTGCCCAACAGCCCTTTCTCCCCTGGATCCTCTGGGTGGGGTGGCCCCTGACAGGTCATCTCTCTACAGCATTCTGGACTCGGCATTTCTAGCTGTCAGGCTTCCCAGCTCTGAGAGCAGGTCCCTGGGTTGAGGGCTGCTTTCTGTGGGATTTGGGCTTCCCAGGCACAGAAGTAGGGGCCAGGTAGCCCAGCACGGGATTTGGCTTCCTCGTTCTTGTGGTAGAAGAGCAAAGAGGAGAGACTTAGTCGCTGCTGACTCTGCCCAGGGACACTGAGCCCTTTGGGGGTGGTAGCGGAGGGAGGGAAGCTCAGCATACCTGCAGTTGGGGGTGAATGTGCGTGGGGACCCTGTGCACAGGTGCATGGGTGTGTGTGCAAGCTGCAGGGAGTTTCTCTGTCAGCACGTCTGGGTCTTTTCTATGGGCTTTGTCATCATCTTTAATAACGCCCAGGCCCAATCTCTTACAACTGTAAAGGGGTCTCTAAGGGGAAGGAAGAGTAGGTGGCCTCCTAGGCTCTTTCCCTTGGGCATCCTGCGCAGGCAAACCCCCAGTGAGGGGGCAGGCTGCCCTGCCTCCTGTTTGCCCTCTGGCTCCAGTGGGGCTCGTCTACCTCCTGATACCCCACCGCACAGCTGGGTTCAGGACAGATGTTTACTGACATCAAACTAAGGCACAGGGAGACCAGCGTGGAGAGTAACCTGCATCCGGGTCATCTGTTTTCTCAAGGCCTGGCATAGTCTGCGGAGCTGGCCTCCCCATCCTGCTGTGGTCTGGGTCTGCCCAAGGGCGTGGTCTCCGCTTGGGGTCTGTGACCTGGCGCAGCCTAAGCAGGTGCAGTGAGTCCTCATGTAATGCCAGTCGGTTCTTGGAAACCGACATCAAGCAAAAATGATTCATAGAGAAAGCGGGTCCTTGAATAATGTCATTTGTTTCAGAATTGAGTGGGATTGTTTTTTCTCATCATATGTATTTTTCTCATTCATTATGGAATGTCATCATTATAATGAAGTGATAGATGTGGAATGAATCATGGTTATTTGAGGACCTGTTCTATCTTTGCATCCAGACCCCACAGGCCAGGCGATAGAGGGCACTTCTTCCCTTTGCAGTTCGCTCTGGGAGCCCATCTCCAGGGGAGGCCGGGGGGATTGCCCAAGAGGACGTGGCCATGCGAGGCAGGCAGTGTCCACGAGACGCTCCCGGCATCCCTCATGCCCTTGGAGGCTGCACGTGCTCCTTACAGCCTTTCGGAGTAGGCAGTGTTGGCATTTTTCTATGTTCAGATTTGACACTGAGGACCTGAGATTTAAAGTGACTTGCCCAAGGTCACACAGCTTATAAGGTGGGGCAGATACATGAAGCAGCGCTGATGCCAAAGACCCTCTGCACTGTTACTCTGCCTTGTCTCTCGACGTGGCCTGGGAACCTCCCCACCCCCATCGCCCGTGTGGCTGAGTCCTGAGCCCTCCTAACAGAACCCCGAATTCAGCATCTAGGAACCCCATCTTCCCTGTCTCCCCGGCTGATTGTCTTCACAGTGAGGGTTAAGAATTGTGACATGGGGGCCTCCCCGGTGGCGCAGCGGTTGAGCGCTGTGCTGTGGAGCTGTTGGCAGCGGCGACGCGAGTTCGACGCCCGGCCGGGGAGAATCCCACATGGTGCGGCAGACCTCTCCTGCCTCGCCCGCTGCTCCCCTCAGCAGTGTATTTCTGATCTGCCTGTTCTGCTACCCGCTCTGTCTCTGGTGAACCCTCTCGCCGCCCCACACCTCTGGCCTATACCCCAGCTTGTATGTATAAATAAAAAATAAATCTTTAAAAAAAAAATTAAAAAAAAAAAGAATTATGACATGGGGTCAGCAGGGGGAGGGCTCTCGGCAGGGGCGGCCGCACTCGCTGCACCCGTCACAGGGAGGCGGGTTGGCTGCCCAATCCTGTGTCCTGCGCGGCCCCTTAACCCCAGCCCAGGGGCTGGAGGTGGGTGGAGGGCCTGCCTGGCCCATGGGGAACAGAGGGTTGGAATTTGGGGACAGGAGGTGAGGCCAGAGCTGCACAGCTGCCCCCAGGCGTGGCCGCAGACTGCCGGTCCTGGTCCTCTCCCACAGGGCAGTCTGGAGACATCAGAGGAAGCCCCCTAGGGGCAAGGAAAACCCTGTGGGGAGCTGGACCTAATCCCAGATGGGTGGCACAGGCTGAGACCCTGGAGAGTAAAAGCCTGTCCTTGGAAGAGCAGTTACCCAGGCTGGGCTGGACACGCAGAGGGGTGCATCTGAACCCAGTTTGGGATGGGGGGATGGCAGGATAGATACCCTGCTGCGAGGAGGAGACTGATGAGTGTAAGTGCCTTGAATAGTGTATCTCCCCAAATTCACGTTCACCTGAATCTCAGAATGTGGCCTTAGTTGAAGGGGATCTTTGCACATGAGGTCATACTGGGGTAAGGTGGGCCCCAAATCCAATGACTGATGTCCTATGACAAGACAACAGAGAGACAGGGGCAGGTCAGTGTAGGCGAGGAGAGGATGGGGGATGCAGCCAGAAGCCAAGGAACACCAAGGATTGCTGGGAGCTACTAACACCTGGGGAGGGGACATAGGCCAGCTGACACCTCGCGCTCTGCCTCCAGCCTCCAGGACTGTGAGAGGAATCCTGTCTGTGATTTTGAGCCACTCTGTGTGTGTGGTTTGCTGCAGCCGCCCTTGAACACCAAAACCCTGAGGCAGCTTTCCTGCTTTTCTCCCGGGGTTCGCTAGCCAGAGAATCACTGTCTTGCTGCTGTCACTGAGACCCCCAAGGCTGGTGAGCCCTGAAAGGCTCATGACAGTTAATACCTCATGAGGGGCAAGTGGGGAGGGGGCTCAAAGGGGCAGGCACTGCTTAGAAATGGCTGGAAAACGCTGGGGGGAGAGGCAGCGGGATGGTAGCTGCCAGTGTTCTTGGGGAGAGCATGGACGGGGGTCTGTTCTGGGGTTCCCTAGGCAGACAGACGAGCAGAAGGACCATGGTGTGAGGGCAGAGACCAAGTGGATTGTGTGCCGTCAGAGTCGGCCTCCCTCTTGCTAATGCAGCCCAGTGCCCTCGGGGTGGAGCCTGGCTCTCGTCACTTTGTGGTTCCCTCTCAGATTCTGCTGCCCTTTTTTACCCAGCCCCAGAGGGCCAAGTCCAGCCAACATGGGGACAGCAGCTCAGAGCCATCCACACTCTGAGAGCACTGGTATGGGGGTGGGGGGTGCGCACACCACACACAGGCCTGGGTTCAAGGCCAGCCATGGCACTTTCCAGCCCGGCCACAAGCTGTTTCTCCAAATCCTGGTTTCCTCTTTTGTAAAATGAGTTAATCCTTTAGAGGTGCTTAGTAAATTCTCAACATTAACAGCTCTTGTTATTTCATTTGATAGGTCTCAGTAAATGTAGAGGCAGGACAGAAAGGAAAACTTAGAGAAAACATAAATAGCATAAAAATACAGGTCTCCTGGTTCAGGTTTCCACCCCCAGCAGCCGGGCAGGCTCAACACCCTCAGGAGGCCCTGTGCTGATTCCGGCTTGGCTCCCCGAAACCCTGCCCAGGCACCCCTCCCAGCCCCCCAGGGACCTCTCCAGCCTCTCAGGCTCTTCAGTGCTGCTTCCTGGAGCTGGATTAGAATAACCTGGCTCTGAACTCTGTTTTGAGAGAGACTCAGAAATCTCCCTTAGGGTGGGTGAGTTGGTATGAAACCTGGATTCCTCAACTTCTCCCGCTGCTCTGAAGAGGGAAGCTCTTATGTGTTGCTGCCTCCTTTGCTCTCTTTCAGAGCAGGGTGGGCTTCGAGAAGGTCAGCTGTAGAGACTGACCAGTCCCAGCCCCGCAGGCAGGGGTCTAGCGATTGTCTTGGGCCGCGACTCTGTTGCAGCTGCCACCACAGGCTGGTCAAGACGCTGATGTGTCCCAGAGGATCATCTGCAGGCTGACCCTGTGTGATGCCATTATGTGAGCTACCTCTGTTTGAGTCTGGGCTGGAGCGTCCTATGCCAACTCCTAAAAGCAGCTCCTGGGGTATGATTATTTTTTGTTTCATTTATGTTCAGTTTCATGCACACGGACTTACCATTGTCTTGGGGGCCTGGAAACCTTCACCCCTTGCAGATCCTCTGCCTGTGGCTCCCCAGCTGCCTGATCTCAAATTGCCATCTCCAGTGTGCCTCCTGGCTTGGGAGAGCTCTGCTTAAGGCCATCCAGCAGCATATTTATCTGCTGTTGGCGGCTGTGCTGCTGCAGGGGAGGGTATCAGCTGGTGGTCGAGGACTAGCCCTCCCCTGAGCTGAACACCTGGTCTGCTTTCTCACTGCCAGAGAGGCACACAGATCAAAACTCATTGCACCCCATTATAGGACTATGGTAGAATCTACTCTCTTTTTCCTTTGAACCCCAACAGTTCTGCCACCAGCAATAGCCAGTGAAATTCAGGTTGCCTCTAAGGAGACCCAGTACATGTCCAGTAGGCCAAGGGGCAGCAAGAGGGAGCTTCACAAATCACCAGGGCCTCATGGGAGAGATCTGTGGGGGGACTCTGTCAGGCTCTCCTTTGGAGACATGTTGTTTTCCAGTGCAGGCAGCTGGAGGACTCCTCCCTGGGGCCTGTGCTCAGATGCTGTCAGCCTGATTGACTTTGCTCCCTGCTGGCTGTGCCTCTGAAGGTGTCGGCTACTCTGACCGCCTGTGGCCACTTTTACCTGCTGGGTCTGGGCTGCGCTTTATAGCTCCCCCACTCTGTGTCCCACCAGCCTTGGTTTCTTCTGCCCTGTTTACCTCCTTCACTGAGGCTTTGTCTCTTCAGTCAGCCCTGCTGCCTTGGGATCCATGATGGCTGACACACTGAGAGGCTGCTTCTACCTCACCCCCCAGATGCCCACCCCAGAAGCAAGATTAAGGAACTGGAGCTTATTTTACAGGAGGTACTGGATGTCCAGTGGTATATAACCAACCCACTTTCTGGCCAGTTGGGAAGAAGACTGGGTGAGCGAACAGTCTTGGGGATCTGCCCTCTGGAATTCCTTTAGAGGCCTTAAAGCTATCGAAGCAGATCTGGTGAGTCCTAACCCATATACCCAGCAGAGAGAATGAAAGCATGGAGGCAGAACCTCTCTTAGTCCATCCAGGTTGCTGTGACAGCAATATTCAAGAATGGTGGCTTATCTATGACAGAAATTTATTTCTTATAGTGTGGAGGCTGGAAAGCCCAAGATCAGGTGCTGGCTTATTCAGCGTCTGGTGACAGCCCACTTCCTAGTATGCAGATAGACAGCCATCTTCTAGCTGTGTCCTCTGAGGCTGGAAGGGGCCAGGAACCTCTCTGGGCTCTTTTAAAAGCACTAATCCTGTTCCTGGGGGACTCTACTCATGACCTAATCACTCCACCAAAGCCCCACTTTCTAATACCAGCACACTGGGGTTTAGGTTTCAACATAGGAATTTTGGGGAGACATATACATTCATTCTACGGCAACCCCTCAGGGGCTCCCTCCCACCCAGGAACACAGGTGCCTGGAAAGGCTTCTGTTTTTGCATCCAGACTGGGGGGCATTGCCCTGGACTCTGCCCGCTCACCATCCCTCCCCATTGCTGGTCCGTTCCTGGGCTCGGCCCACCACTGCTACGACGACCTCCCTCTCCTGTCTGTGCCTACTGTGTCTAGACTTCTGTTAGGGCTTTTCTTTCCCCTGCACCTTGTTCTCCTGTGTGGGGTCTCTCACCCCACCCCACCCATCTTTTGAATCTCAGCCTTGGAAGAGTCCTGAGGGAAGCCCAGTAGAAGCAGTGGGGAATATTGCCGGGCCCCGGAAACTGTATTATAAGGTAATGGCTTTCAAATGCTTGATGAACTGAGAACCTCAATTCTCACCCGGTGCCAGGTCTTCACATAGGCGTCACTGTTTTTTCCTGCCTCCTGGGAAAAGTCTGCCTGTGTACTTGATCTTCTCAAAAGTCTGTCTGTGTACTTGATCTTCTCAAAAGTCTGCCTGTGTACTTGATCTTCTCTCGGCTGAAGCCAGAGGCTTCAGGTCAAATTCTCAGAAGCTCCAGGGTCCTGATGTTTCACTGATGTCGAGAAGTGGTTTTCAGAGGCTGGGCGACTAGAAGCCAGTGGGACCCAGTGACCACCTCTCTCCCTTGGGGCTTGCTCTGTTCTGACTTCCCTCTCCCCTCCCCCCAAGGGAGGCACTGGTGGAAACCAACCCACTGAAGTGTGATGGTGCTGGGACATGACTGCCCATCAGGGGGACCCTGGCTCCCCACTCTTGGACTTGAGAGGAGGGGCCTGGAATTAGGGGTAAAAATGAGGGAACCCAGCCAAGATTCAGGACTTAGGGGAAGGACTTGTGACTGGAGGGAATGAGGACTTGTTCCCCGCAGGGCTGTGTGGTGTACCGGTCAGGGCGGCGGGGCCTTTATGTGGGATGCACACGGGCACACGTGGGGGCCTTGTCAGTCGGTCTGTCGCCGCTGTGCCGGATGGCCGGTGCTCTCTCCCGGGACTCTGCATTCTGTGTGCGTGACCTTAAGCTGACAGGTTGGAACCCCCCAGTTTATAGATTTTATTCTTTTAAAACCCTTTTTATAAAACACTAACCTCAGCGAAGGAGAAAGAAGGAAGAAAAAGAAAACAAGCTGAGTTCAGCAGCTGCAGCTGACTGTCGTTTTCATCTTGCATCAGCAAGTTGGGACCACAAATAATCTGGTCTTATATGCTTCAGTGATGCTGCAGCTTAAGACTCTGCGCTCCTCCTAGGGCGATGTGTTCCTGAAGCCAGCCTCTCTCCCCTTCCCCAGCCTGCTGGCTTGGGGGTGGGGGGCTTGGAGGTGGGTGATGGGCCAGGGGGTCCCAGTGGCGGGGGCAGGGCACAGAGGAATGCTCTGACCAATGGTGGGGGGTGTCATTAATTTTGGAATGATTTCTGAATTAGCTGAACATTTCCTTTTAACCAGTTTCCCCAGCCTCACATCTTTTGTTCGTTCAGGAAAAATGTCATTTATAATGGATGTTGCCTTGATAAATTGCTCCCGAGAAGCACGGCATTCTCATTAGTCTATATAATGAGAAAGACTCCTAGTGGTGGCATAGCTGCCCAGATACTTGCCTGATAGAAAATATTTGTCCATGCAGGTCATTCTCTAGAGGCCCAGGAATGGAGGTGGTGGGGGTAGGAAGCTTAGGGCTGAGCTCCCCTGCAGCCTCTGTGACTCTGTGGGTGAGTCCCTTCAGGGGTTCCCCAGCCACAGCAGGCCCTCTTCTCCTGGTGTGCAGGGCCTCAGCCCTACTGCCACAGCCGTCTCCTGTCCTTGCTCCAGCTCCTTGCTCTGGGAGCTGTCTCTTGAGTCAGCTGAAGAAGAGAGTTTTGGTGCCATTGTTTGACTTTATTCTCTTTCTTATTATTTTTAAGAAGAAAAAGGATAAAAAGGTATATAGTGGATTCTATTTTACAGAAGCACTTTTGCATTTGCGGTTTCGTTGCAAGCATTCCTTTGTGTAGGTAGCAGAGCCTCTGAGGCACGAAGAGGTGCGGTGACGGTTCTAGAATTTATGGCTTATAGGCAGCAAGCGTTTTGACCCAAATATTCCACCCCCTTACTGATTCCCTTTGCCCTTCTGCTTGTTTGAGAATGGACAGTTTGCCCAGCCTCTCTCCACAGGGACACATTGGATTTTCCTCTGTAGGTCCCCCAGGCACTTGTTCATGTTAAGAGTGGTGTTTAAGGATGTGTGTTAATTCCTGCAGGCCACTGGGGCCTCCTTTAGCGAATGGCTGTTACCAGAGATAGTGGATAGTGAAGGTACTTTCCAAGTTCCTAACAATCACTAGGAAAGATCTGAAGAGGAGAGGAAGACAGACCCACCAAAGGACATTTTTGGGGGTCTGAGCACTTTTGCTGCCCAGGTTAACCCAACATTGATGCATTTTGCTCTGCTGCCAGCTGGAGATCTGTTTGTAAAGGGAGCTGTTAAAAGACTTCTTGGCTCTCCTTCTGCTTAGAGTAGTCTCTGTGCCTCAGATATAGTCTCTGTTCAGCCATCTACTCACGCATCCATCCATGCACCCACCCATCCGTCCACCCACCCATCAATCCATCCATCCATCCATCCATCCCCCCCCCCACGCACCTTCCTCTCCATCCACCCATCCATACATCCATTCCTCCATCCAGTGGCCATTGAGACTCCCTTAGGTGTCAGGGACTACTCTGGGCATTGAAGATACAAACATGAATAAGGCAGTTTCTTTTTTGAAAGAACTCAGCTTAATAGTAGAAGCAGATAGGAAGAATATAAATTATAATGTGGCTGGTGGTGCAAGAACAATAATTAGAGTTTGTGAAGCATGTTCAGAGTTGGGGCAAGGCATTCGTGGAAAGTGTTCTAGAAGAGCTGGCACCTGGATTAGATTTGGAAGAGGACTGGAGAGGTTTTAAGGAGCACATGGCATTCCTGGCAGGAGGAGCAGCCCAGGATAAGGCTCTATGAAACTCCATGGGTGGGGAACAAGTACCATTCGTTACTGCTACAGGAGTTTTAGGTGGCAGTCAGGAGGAGGAGTGGGGGGAGAGATGAGACAACAGAGATCAGCAGGGACCTAACTGATTGTGTGTGGGGGTCAGGTGGCATGATTGCCCATGATCGCCCAGGTAGACTGGGCACAGTCTTACATGTTGTACAGGAAGCTCAGTATTTCTGCCCAGAAACAACTACATTTTTTTTTTTAATGGATGAAGTGCTCACAATGGAGTAAGTAACTTGCCCTAGGTCATACCCTTTGTAATTGGCAGAGCTGGGTGATTTGGTGCCTGGGATTTTGCTCTTAGCTACCATGCATTCTGCCTCTCCCCTTGGTCTGCAATTTAGGCTAAGCATCAATCTCTTGATTTTTCTCTGTGTGTTATGTTTCAGGAAATGTGGTTTGATGTAAGAACCTCTGAATCCCTGTAACAATATGCCATAGAATAATAGGGTTTGGATGGATTGTGAGGGCTGAGAAGCATATTCTGGGTGGTTGAGTGAGGGGAGATGCTGGGCATAACAAAGGTGGGAGGGATCAGGGTCTTTAAGTGGGAGTCCTCAGTGTGGGGACTGGGAAGAATAAAGGTGGAAACTGCCAGAACTAGGAACAGGAGGACTAAGCTAATAAGACTTAGGTGGCAGAGTCTTGGGATTAGCTACAAGGTTTAGGAAGACTATTACTGACTGACCATTGGCAACTGGGCCCTTGCCTGTTCCTTGCCATTCACAGGGTCATTGACTTAAGGGAAGTGGACCTGGGACTTTTTGCTCTAGAGTTGGAGGGTGGGGGTGAGGGGGCGGGAGAGAGGGGAGAAACCTAAGCTCATACCACCAGCAAGAACCATATCAGCATTCAGACAAAGTTGAAAGAAATCTTTCAGCTGGCTGGCTACCTAGCTCAAGGCTAACCACACTCTTAACACAATAATAAGTCAATCCTCACTGAATAATTAAATAGAGAGCCTTCATAAGTATTGACTTAATGTGACAGCAAGTCTATAGTGACTCGGGGTTTGCTTATGTAAACACAATCTCTTGTTCAGCTTACTTAGCAGTTCAATGAAATAGAACAGTCCTTCAATTAAAATCAAATGATGCATTCGTTTAATTCTTTTCTCCTCTTACTGGCTAATAATAGGTTTGGAACATAGGTGAAAGAGTTGGGAAAAATGGAGACCAGGGTGTCTGCCCGTCTGCCTGTGTTCCCAGAGGACATGTAGGAGTCTATGCCATGGGGGTCTCCAGAAGGAGCTGGCCGTGCCTCCCAACTCTGGGCGAGGCTGGGAGAGCCCAGTGTCCTCAGGTTGGCTTCTGCCCCATCCAGGCCTTCCCGAAGCCCTCCTGACCCGGGCTTGCTGTGCGGTCTCTTCATGGTGGCCTGGTTCTTTGATTGTTTCTGGCCAGCTAGGAAGCCATCCTGCGCTGTCCAGGTGTTTCCCCAGGAATGCTCTCATGGCTCCCCTGGAGGAGAGAGGGGTGCTGGATGAGCTCTAGACTGGACGGGAGGGGCCATGCAGCAAGGTGGCACCCTGTGATTCCCAGGGACGATGCTGGAGAGAAAGAAACCTCCCTGTTCCGTGGTTTCCTCCAGCTGGGTAGGGGCGGGGCAGCATGGTAGAAGCAGAACCCACTGGCTTTGGGGCTAACATGTGAAGCTAAGACTTCTGGCCTTGCTGCTGTGATATGAAGTGAGTTAATTAACCTCTCTAGGCCTCTGTTTCCTTATCTGTAAAACAGGGGTAATAGTGCCAACTTCAGAGAATTGTTGTCAGAGCAGAAAGCATTGAGTTAGTGGAGGCACTTTGTGTGACTCTGCAAAAGCAGGGGGTGCTTGTTAACAGATGAGAGGTGCTATGTCCTTTGGCCCAGAGGGAGAACACTCCAGCCTGCCTTGTGCGTTCCTGCTCTGCTGTGGGCCTTGGTGACTCCTGTTGTCAGCGGCAGCAACACTGATGGGGTCCTCCTGTGTGCTGGACACCGTCCTGGCATTATGGGACTTGCTCACTGGGCTCCTCATCTAACCCTCGCCATGGCTATAGGAGAGGAGTCCTGTTGTCACCTCCATCCTGCAGATGAGAAAGCGGGCTTGGTCACACAGTAGCGACCAGACAGGTTCAAAAACCCAGACAGTGTAACATCAGATTTTGGATCTCACGCTGGACATGCTTCTGTGTGGGGAGGGCTGGCGTGGAGAGGAAGGGGTCTCACAGCAGTCAGGACCCCTGTGGGAGGGGACCAGATGCCTCTGCTTGCAGCAGCCTGCCCTGAGGTCCTGGTTGTGTCCAGAGCGTTCAGTGCATATCTACAGCGTGGCACAGGCTGTCTCCAGCCTCCACATGTCTGGGAGCTGAGCGGTGCGGAAGCGGGGAGCCAGTGCTCCCAGATGGCGGGCTTCTCTCCCGGTCTCTTTGTTATGGGACAGAGGTTTAGTTTAATTTGCTGATGCTTCTGGAACCAATAACATTTTCTGTAACCAAAGGCTAGAAAAATCATTGTTTATAATCACTCAGGATTCCTGAGGCCTCATTCAATTAAACCTAAATAAATAATTATGATCTTAAAACAACTTTATTAAAAGAGAACATAAGGAACAGTGTATTCTATTAGCATCTGTTGAAATTTGCTTCTGGATTTTGTCAATTTATGCATTTGCCATTTTTCCCCCATTTATAACCAGAGAACATGAAGTGTATTGTCTCCTGCTTTTTATCCCTTAATGAGATTTCATCTGAGGATCTTCATATATTGGCACAATCCACATTCTTACCATTTTAATGGCGATGGAGCGTTCTGTGGATCTTCCATCTGGGCCGTGTGTCTGGTTGAGCTGGGCCAAGAGCGAGGGTCAGCTTTGTCTCCATCACAGATTCCACGTCTGCCGGTGCTTGATGCTCCTGCTAAAGTGCCCTAGCATATCCCACTTTTTTGCATAATTTCCACAGCGTCTCTGTGGGTTTTGGTTTTGGTCCGTGTCCTTTTCACAGTAGTGCATTTCCTGGTTGCTTTGAACTTATCAAATTAGAGAGCAAAGCTAAATAGTAGTCAAGAACTTTCCTGTTTTAAGTGACAGAAACTAAACTAGTTTAAGAAAAACAAAGATGGAATTATTGGCTTACAGTTAAGTATAGAAAGGGCAGGACTCAAATACAGATGAGTCTCTTTGTCTCCCCTTGTCTCTTGTTTCTGCTTCTCTCTGCGGGTCATCTGACATTTATTCTTACTGTGGTCATGAGGCCAGAAAGTTGGCTCCAAGTTATCTGGGTTCAGATGCCTGGTCCATTAGGAAAACCTCCGGGCAGGACACTGTTTGGCTTGGCTCATGTTGCTTCCTTAGCCCTAGATGGTCAGGAAAGCCCTAGCCTTAGTCAGCCAGGAAAAGTGTTCTGTTGTTCTGTGGTTGGCCCAGCACAGTTCATGTGCCCATCTGTGGCCAGGAGGGCAGGTGCCACAGTTGACAGCTTTATGAGAACCACCTGACCAACCTTCGAGGGAATTGTGTGTAGTAAAGCAAGTCAGAAGGACAAAAACAAATAATGGACGTTTATATAATGACAATTTGGTTAAGTAAAATACTTATAAAATCTAGGGGACATTTATCAATGCAGGAAAGGCCCTGAGGTTAAGAGGGCAGGGAAGAGTCTTCTAGAGCCACTGACCAGCGATGGAAGTCTCTTTCTCCCAACCCACCTCCAAGGCTGGAGAGCTGCTGTTCTGGGCAGAAAGGATAAGGATCCACTGTACTCCTAAAGAATAAACCGGCTGGGGCCTCCCCGGTGGCGCAGCAGTTGAGCGCTGCGCTGTGGAACTGTTGGCAGCGGCGATGCGAGTTTGAAGCCCAGCCGGGGAGAATCCCACGTGGTGGGGCAGACCTCTCCTGCCTCACCCGCTGCTCCCCTCAGCAGTGTATTTCTGATCTGCCTGTTCTGCTCCCGGCTCTGTCTCTGGTGAACCCTCTCGCCGCCCCACGCCTCTGGCCTGTACCCCAGCTTGTATGTAAAAAAAAAAAAAAGAATAAACCGGCTGGAAGGAAGCCAGTTTGGTGGTGGCTTTTATGAAACAAGTGGTAACAGTGCCCTGGAGGAAGCAGAAGCTCAGGCTGTCCGCAGCGGGCCCTGGAGTGACCCGGAGGCGTCAGAAAGCACCCATGTGGTTGAAATCCATTTTCCCTTTTCTTAGTGTCACGTAACATTGAACCACTTAACCAAGCCCTGCACTGCTGGAGGGGACCTCAGAAAGCCATTCCAGAAGCACTGGGGTCTATTAAAGCCATTTTCTCTGCATTCCCATAAATTGTCTATGAGGCCCATCATGAGTAATTTGCACTTCCTGGGAGCCCTTTTCCCCTCCATGAAATATTCAGGTGCCCTGTTCATTTGCATGAGGCAGTGCTGGGGGCTGCCCCAGAACTGTTGCTAGCAGGGGCCGGTCTTAGAAGCAGAGCTGGAAGACCCTCCTCCTGGGCATGTGCCTGGCCCTGCTGTGCGGGCTGTGAGGTGTGTGATCTGCCTCTCAGAGCTGCTGTGTCATCACTATCACATGTGTCCACTTTGTGGTATGTCCAGAAAGCTGAATAGATGAATGTCTGGCACATAGTAGGTCCTTTCCTCTTGCTCTACTTCTACAGCAGTGGGAACCCGTTGACTCCGTGACAGCAGCATGGCAGGTATAGCCTGATAAATGGGCACTTTGGGGAGCCAACAAGAACACAGGTCCAGAAGCCACGGATTGGCCTGCACTGGCCTGTATTCCCCTGCAAGGAAGTCACAGCGGTATTATTCCAGGCCAGGCGGCTTTGAGAAAGCCTGTGTTTGGGGAGGGATTTTACGGTCTGACTGAGGGAGGAGGGTCTCATCAATACAGGTATCTGTTGTTTCTCTTGGCTAAGACCAAAGCATAGAACTAAGAGGCGTGGATCCAAGCGTAACCATGTGTCTGTGTGGGGATGGGGTGGAGGCAGTGTGTATGTGCCCAAACACACTTGCTCTTTGCCTTGTAACCCTGAACTTTCTCCAGCTTTCCTGGCTTGGCCACAAAGTGAAGATACTTAAAGCTGAGAGTGGGGAGTGGGGTCTGAAGAGGCCTTACAAGCCCAACCCTGAAACTGGTGCAGAAGGCCATATCCCCAAACCTGGGTCAAAGTCAAAATCCCCTGGAGGGCTTGTTAAGCACAGACTGTGGGGCCTACCTGCCCCTCGAATTTCAGATCTTGGATGTCTGAAGCAGCCTGGGGAAGTTACATTTCTAGGCAGTTCGCAGCGGATGGTGATGCCGTTGGTCTGTGGACCACACTTAGAAAACCAGTGACCTCTAGGACGTGCACCCCCACTCCCCAGTCTAGATGATCTGTCTGTGCATGTTGATCTGGCCTCGCCTCTTCTTTCCATCTGCCCACCAAATAGGGCTGCCAGACCTAACAAATAAAAACACAGGGCACACAGCTTAATTTGAATTGTAGATCAACACTGAAAGTGTTTTTATAAGTATGTCCCACATATTGTATGGGACATACTTATTCTAAAAACAATTCATTGTTTATCTGAAATGCAAATTAACGAGTCCTGTATTTAATCTGGCAACTGTCTAATCAAATTGGGGGTCAAGTGTCTCTCCCTCTCCCTGCTGCTCTCCTGTGATTGAAATGGCTGCAGCTGCTGGTGAAACAAGCCCAGAGAGGGTTTGTGCTGCTGCACCCGCTGCCCCGAGCTCATTTGCAGTCTTTGCTTAAACTCCCTGAGATTTACTTGGCTTGTGTTCCTATTGGTTCTCTTGCCGGTTCTCTGTTTTCCTCTTTGTCTCTCTTTCTCATACCACCTCTTGGGGGGTTGTTAAAGGCAGAAATCTGCAAAGGGGTAGGACCGCTCCAGGAAAAGTCTGTTCCTGGCAGGGAGAGCGGAGTTTGAGACGGGTGGCCTCTCGGCATCTGCGAAAGTGGCCTCTGGCCTGGAGCTGGCTGGACGTGCGTTATGAAAAGGATAACATTTGCTTCGGAGCTGGCACCTCTCTGGACTGGGCTGGGCGCGATCCCCCTGCCTTTTTGCCTCATGGTTGGAGGCGAGTGTGTCTCAGGCTTGAAGGAAATGGACACCACTTGGGGTCTGTTGCTGATGGAGGACAGCGCTGCCTGGACTTGAATGTGTCCTGAGAAGGAGAGAACCTGAACCATTAATGGCGTCCGGAGACTTGGACACGGTACCCCCTACATGGCCCCATTTGTCACTCTTGCTGAGTCCCCCTTGATGCTGGGAATGGAAAAATGGAGGAAAAGAAGGTATAGGGGCTTCCCTTCACTCCACCCTTCCCCTCTGCCGTCTGCTGGTCTGGGGCTACTCCCTCCCTGTGCTCTGAATGGAGCCATTGGCATGCTGGAGAGGAGACCTCAGCCTCGGGAGTCAAGTGGCCTTTCCCTGTTGGTCACCCCAGCTTTGCATGAGTTTCGTGCCTGTGCCTGTGCTCCTTCTCCTCTGTCTCAGTGGGGGCGGTGCCTCCAGAGCCTGGCAGTGAGGGAGAGGGAGAGATTGTGGAAGGGGTGGGGCAGCCACCGCTCCCTGATGTGCTTGCTCTGCCCTCTGTGGGACCCAGCCCCCCACCCCCCCACCCTGGCTGGGTATATGGGGGATTTTCCCTCTTCTGTAAGATACAGGAAACGTGATTCCCTGTCTGCACTTGCAGCGGCAGGCACAATGGTGGGACGAGATGTCGGGAGAGAAGATGAGGGCTGGGCCTCTGCTCTGTACTTGCCCTCTTCTCCTGTGGCCCCCTAGGGAGAGAGACTGGCTCAGCTCACCCCATTCTATAATGGGTGACAATGGGTGACACAGACGCATCTCTCAACATCAAAGAGCGCATGTGACAGGGGCTCTCGGCTCTTCCTGCAGCCCATCCCCCACCGAGGGTCCCACTGGCCTGCTCTGCCTAGTGCTGGAATCTTTCATCTCCCTTTTCTGCCTTCTTTCATCCCCGCTTCTCTGGACAGCCCGGTGTCTCTTGGCTGGCCATCCTGTTCTCCTTCATGCTTTTGCTCCTCCAGCCTGTGGGGCTCAGTGACATTTTGAGCCACTTCTTGAGTGGTGAGGCTGGTCAAGATCCTCGGGGCTCCCATGGTGCAGAGGGAGTGAGGCCCAGTGTGTGGGGCAGTGGGCTCTGGAGCTGTCTTCAAGGCTGCCCACCCTGCTGGTGGGGCCTGGCCCTCAGGTCTGCTGAAGCTGGCAGCCTGCTCCCCAGGAAGAGGAGTTCGCAGCCACCTCTCGCTGAGCCTTGGCCCCTGGCCCAGGAGACACTCTGCCCGACCCCGTGAGCTGGACCTTCCTTTCTGTTCGCACATTGATGTGTCTGCCACTTACACCTGTAGACTCTTAGTCGTGCCTTAAGGGCCTTTGTGCATATTTGGAGAAAGGGTGAGTGGATGTCTACCACCTCATCCCTGCCTAAAAAGGGTTTGGAGGAAGTGGATGAAGACATCAAAAGAGTCTGCTACTCAAAGACCATATGTTCCAGTTGGAGAGACTGACCTGGGCAATATTAGTGCCTCTCTGCAGTTATGTGAGCCATTGCCTGGGATACAGAGAGAGGGGAAATCCACGAGGCTGGGTGGTCAGAAGGACTTTCAAGTAGAAGGGTCTTGCAGAGGTGGAAGGAGGGAGTCAGTCCTCCTTTTCATCAAGTGGCATTGGAATGACTCCTGTATTTTGGCTGAGATTGTATTTTTGTTTTTGATTTTTTAAAAGATTTATTTATTTATGCATAGAAGAAATGGGGTGTGGGCTAGAGGTGCAGGAGGTGAGAGGATTCCCCAGAGACAGAGTGGGGAGCAGAGCAGACAGATCAATTGAAATACTCTGCTGAGGGGAGCAGTGGGAGAGACAGCAGAGGTCTGCTGTGCCATATGTGGGTTAGCTTCCTGGCCAGAGATCAAACTCAGGCTGTAGTGGTGATAGCGCTGAGATTTAACCCATAGGCCACCAAGGAGACCCCTGAAAGTGTATTTGGGTGCCTCTGGTGGGGAGAAAATGTCAACAAATGGCTTTACTTGTGATCTAGCAGCTTCCCTGCCCCCACCCTGCAGGAGCTCAGTGCTGGCCTTAGGCTGTGCACCTGCAGTTGTCCGCAGCTCACCACCCCCGCCCCCCTTCTGGAGGGAGACAGTTGGCCAAAGCAGACAATGAAGTCTTTGAAGGAATTGTCTGGGTTTCCTGTGGCCACTGTAACAAAGCACCACATGCTGGGTGGTTTCACGAGGAAACTTAGTCTCTCACAGTTCTGAGGCCAGAGCCTGAAATCTAGGTGTGGGCAGGTGGGCTCCCATGCAGCCTTGGAGGGAGACTCTTGCAGCCTTTCTCTTCACTTCTGGTGCCATGCTTGTGTTCCTGTACCGCCATCTTCCCTGGCCGTCTCCCTGCGTGCCAGCAGGGACATCCCTCACGGACTGAGGACCCTCACTAATCACACTGTGACTTCCTCCTTAACTCAGTTAGGTCTGCAAAGAGCTTGCTTCCAGGTGAGGTCCTCAACATTCCTTTTCAGGTAACACAGCTAGCCCACAACAGGTGTAGAGATTTTGCTTTGTTTGCCTCCAAAGCCCCTCTACCTATTAAAGCCTCTGCCCCACTCAGCCACCTCTCAGGCCCCTGGAGCTGAAGGGGTGGGCAGAGACCACTCCCACGCCCTCCCACAGCACCTTCTCTCACTTGCTCGGTGGTGGGGTGGGGCAGACCTGGTCTTACTCTGCAGGGCTGAAGGCTGGTTGAACGCCCCTTCTCAGTGTGGGGCTGGGCGGTGAGAAGCTGAGGGTGTCTTGGGGGAGTAGGAAGGGGCCAGAGACAATGGCTGATTTCCTTTGTGTTGGTGCTAGGGGGACCCCTCTTGACCTCCATTTTGCACAGCAGTGCGGGGATCTGCCAGGCATGCACTTGTGCTTGGAGTTCTGGGCTTGCCCTGGCTCCACTGCACAGTAGCTCTGTGACGTTGGGTGAATTATTTCGCTTCTCTGAGGCCCAGCTTCCACCTCTGTAAAGTGGGATAATAACAACTGCTTGTCACATCTCACAGCGTTCCTGTGAGGATTAAGTGAGAAAAGACGGATGTGAAAGCATCATTTTAAAATCATTTTTTATTGTGGTAAATTATACATAATATCAAATTTACCGTTTTAACCATTTTAAGTGTACAGTTCAGTGGCATTAAGTACGATCACATTGTTGTGCAACCGTCACCGCCATCTGTCTCTAGTACATTTTCATCTTTCCAAACTGAGAATACCTGTGAAAAACCGTAAAGCAGGAACACTTTAATTCACTCGCTAAATAAGGAAACCAAAGAAGTAAGGACTTACCTCATGCCGGGGGCAGAGCTGAAGTGGGTCCCCGCCCCTGGCAGTTAGCTTGGTGCTCATCCGCCTCCATCTCCACACTGCAGGCCTCATTAGGGAGAGATCCATTGGGGTCTTCTTGCCCTCAAAGCCCCTCAGGCTGAACCAGAATTGTCCAGGGGCGACACGTAAAGCTGCTTGCCCTGAGCGCCTTCCTCTCAGGCCTCCTGGCCTCTTAACCACTTCTCTCTCCTT
The DNA here is from genome assembly GCA_004024925.1 of Scalopus aquaticus. Classification (NCBI taxonomy): domain Eukaryota; kingdom Metazoa; phylum Chordata; class Mammalia; order Eulipotyphla; family Talpidae; genus Scalopus; species Scalopus aquaticus. The sequence goes on from PVIJ01006816.1 coordinate 81,528, forward strand.
CTGCTTCTTCAGAGTTCCAGGGGAGAGCCAGGGCAGTGGGACCTGCGTGGCCTTTGGGATGGCTTTGGGAGGAACCTTGTGGTATGGACCGAGCACGTGCAGGATGTCTAGGGGCCTGAGTTCTGGCCCTTCTGTTAGCTACCATGGTGTTTTCACTGAGCACGTATTTGTTGAAGTCCCACTGTGTGCCCATCTTTGGGAAAGTGCCAGTGAACAAGACCTTATTATTCTCTGCTTGCAGTTGTTGTGGGACATAAATGATAGGATTTGTGATCCTATCACAGGAGGTGATGATGGAATCGGGGGAGGTGGCTGCCTCCAGCCTGGGCTAATGGTAACAGGACAGGAGGAAGGAGGAAGGAGGAAGGCGAGTCCCCCTGGGTTAGACTTGGGTCCTCCTGGCAACACGTGATTCTCCCCATCTGTGGGCTGGGGCCAGGACAGACCCAGTCAGCCTGCGCCTGCCTCCAGGTAGTCCGGAAGCCGCCATCAGTGTTGGCAGACAGGAGTGGCTGGTGGCGGGTGTGGTCACCAAGAGGTGGGATGGGGGGAGCTGGCAGAGGGATAGCCGGGGAGGTTTTGCTCTGATTTTCTGCAAAAGAGACCAGGGATGCCTGGGGGATATTTCACCCCTAGGGGACTCTCTGGGGGCCCATTGGTTCCTTCCACCCTTAGGTGCATCCTGTGCTGGGTCAGGGGTGCTGGTCTGCATTCGGGGTGTGAAGAGTGATGGTGAAGGACGTGGGCGAGGTCACCCAGGAGTATGCTGAGAAGAGAGTGGAGCCCCAGCTTCCCTGCCCCTCCCTGTCTCAAACGTTCCAGCAAACCTGCCTCTGGGCCTGTCTGTCCCTCTGACAGAAAGGGCCCTTCAGAGCAGGTTGTGCCTGCTCTCCGGAAAGCCTCTGTTCTCAAGGAGCAGCCAACCTGAGGCTCGCTGGGGCGTGGTTCCCCACGTTCCTCCTCTCCTCCTTCCTGGCCTCCTCCAGCCCTGGGAAGCTGGGAAAGGGGCGGAAGGAAGCAGCCAGACTAAACTCTCCGTGGGTCTTCTCCAACACCAGGTCCCGGCTGGCGGACTTCCACGCCAATTGTCGTGCCTCCTACCAGACGCTCACCAGCTGCCCCGCCGACAATTACCAGGCGTGCCTGGGCTCCTATGCCGGCATGATCGGTAAGCAGACCCCAGTGCGCAGGGGCTCCCTGGCTGTCCCAGTCTCAGCGGGTGGGGCCAGCCCCCCTCAGGGCCAATGGGAGCAGTCTGAACTCACCCCCTTAGTGGAAATTTTAGATAGAACTTCCGGGGGGACCAGAAGAGAGACCAGCTCGGTCCTGGGCGAGGAGGGCCTGGAGACCTTTCCAGGCTTTCAGTATAAGTTGAGAAGGTACCATGCCTGTTCCTGACATTCCAGGGGTTGCACTAGCCAGTCCAGCTGTAGACCTGGACTGTCTTACTTCATTCAGACAACAGTGCTTCCTAGAGAGGTGTTGGCATCTCCGTTTTACAGATAGGGAAACTGAGACATGGAGAAATTGAGGGACTCGACAGGTTCACCGAGGTAGTGAATATAGGCACTGGATCCAAACCAGCCTCAATCTCCCCCACTCTAGAACATACACTCTACTGGTTAGTGGAGAAAGCGAGGGCACAGGCTCTGGGAAGGGCCGCTGGGCACCTCCACTACTGCCCTGGCCTGTCCCCTCTACCCATGCCCCTCGGTGGTGCTAGTGGTGCTGACATTGGGGTGTGGGTTGGGATGTGTCTTTGGGGGAGTATGGCAGAGGAAGGGTCCAAAGCCTCTTCTCTGCCGTGCCTGGGTGGGGCCCAAAGATCAGGCTTTACTGCTCCTTTGCCCTTTCTCCCCCCAGGGTTTGACATGACACCAAACTACGTGGACTCCAGCCCCACCGGCATCGTGGTGTCCCCCTGGTGCAGTTGTCGTGGCAGTGGGAACATGGAGGAGGAGTGTGAGAAGTTCCTCAGGGACTTCACCGAGAACCCGTGCCTGCGTAAGTACTGCTGTGCGCTCCTGAAGCCCCTCAGCCCCCTGCCTTCCGGAGGTGCCCTGGAGTTACTCCGGCCTCCTCCTCTGTGGCTACTGATCTGTATGGTGCTGCCCACGGGGACTTGACGTTTGTGCTCTTGGAGATCACACCAGAGCTCTTAGCTGGCTAGCCTCAGTTTACTACCGGAGGTCTTGAACTTATGTCAAGTCAAGGCTGAGTTTCTGGTCTGCGTTCCAGCCTTCAGAGGGATCTATTTCTCCTTGAATCAGGGACTTTTTATTCAAGTCATGAACTCTTAATCCAAAAGCCAGCAGGAGAAGGGTTAGGACAAGCTCCTTGTCCTTGATTTTTCTGGCATGATACCCTGTACTACACCCTCGTGAAGGTCTCTTCCCTCTTTCCTTTTCTCCTTTCTTCCTTCTCTCCATCTGTCCATCCTCTCCTTTTTTGTGGTGGTGGGGATTCGGAAATGCAAGTTGCAGTATCTGCCTTTGAGGAGCTTGCAGTCTGATGGGGGTGCCTCATCTGGGGTCACCGGAGACCACAGTATGGGGTGAGCAGTGCGGTGGTGGAGGTCTGCACAGGGATCCCCAGAAGCTCAGGGTGGGGTGCTTGTCAGCCTGCAGGAGGGGCCCCCAGCGCTTCTCGGACGCTGGCCCTGGCACTTCAGCTGAAGAGTCGGGGAGGACAGGACTGTGGGCTGGGGGGCATCCAGGCCTCTTAGCCTTGTTGCTGAGCACAAGGGTGCTGGAATTACCTGGACAGGCAGAGAGAGTCCCCCTCAGGAAGGCCTGGCAGGCCAGGAGCTGTTTGGGTCTGCCGGTCCTGCAGGCTGTGGGGGTGGCCGGTGGGTCACTGCAGGGGTGTTAGCAGATGGTGCTGTGGGCAGTTCTTGGCTCTGGTGGGGAGCACGCGTGGGTAGGGATGTGGTTCTGACAGGTGCCCCAACACAGAGCCCACTTGGAGGGTGCAGTAGCAGCTCATGGGAGGGGACGGTGCCCACTGTGACCCAGGGCAGTGGCGGGAGGGTGGGGAGGCGAGAGGGAGAGAGAGCTTAAGGGCATGCTCCAAGTTGAGGGCAAGTGGGTGGTTAGGGGGGTGTATGGGGTGGGGGTTGTTGGGAGACCTGGGTTGGCACCTTCAAGACTGGAGACCAGGGGCAGGCCCGTGTTGGCAGTGAGAGGGAGTGGTGCTGGTTCAGATGTGCAGATGTGATGGCTGAAGTCTGGCACTTGGGGGGCGGTGCCTGTCGGCGCTTGGTTATAGGGTTGTGTCTTGGGGACAGAGTTTGTCTGCAAGTCTCATGGGTTGGCTCTCAGCGAATCATTGCTAACTGATGGGGTGGGCGTGGGTGTTGCCCCTCCCCTCCCCCCGCGCCTCCCCAGGGAAGGGGTATGGTATGAAGAGGGAGGAGACAGCCTGGGACCCTTGGAAGCCAGCGGCAGGGATCTGGAGACATCCCAAACGGCAGCGGAGCCAGAAGAACCTGTGCCTGGGAAGCTGGAGGTGGGGAAGCTTCTGGACTGGTCTGTGGCACAGAAGGATGGTGTTCCTGACCTGAGCTCGACAGCTTCCCCCGTCCGGGTTCCCCAACCCTAACATCTTTCTTTTTGGACATTCCTGCTTTCTATTCTGGTTTTCTGCCTTTTTCAAGTTCCCCCTTGCTCTTGTCTTCTCTAGATAGCACACCTCACAGGTATCTGAAAGGGAAACCCAGCAAAGTAAAGTTTGGACAGGCCGCTCTGCCCCCAGTTTCTGGGCTGTTTCAGGGAGGTGGTGGCTGGTTTGGTGAGGGACAGAAGTATGGCTCCTGATTTCTCCGTGTCTACCTGCTCTCTCCCCGCAGGGAACGCCATCCAGGCCTTTGGCAATGGCACAGATGTAAACCTGTCCCCTAAAAACCCCTCCTTCCAGGCCACACAGGCCCCTCGGGTAGAGAAAACGCCTTCTTTGCCGGATGACCTCAGTGACAGCACCAGCCTGGGGACCAGTGTCATCACCACCTGCACATCCATCCAGGTGAGGGGACGTGGTTCTGCCACTGGGGACAGGAGCCAGGGGCAGGCGGGGGCCTGGGCAAGCACTGTGAGGCCAGGGGCCGGTATGGCAAATGAGCAGGGGCCAGAAAGGGGCCTCAAGCTCCTCACCCTGGAGGGGCTCCCAGAGGCAGGGAAGAGCTAGGAGGGGCTCGTTTTCTTTGTGCTCACTCACCAGGCAGCTGCCCCGCACGTTTGAAACACCTGTTCTACACAGGATTGTGCTAGGAACCGCGGGGGCCCGAGAAACACACCGCTTGTTGGCTGCCTGCCGGTGCGTGTGCTGTGCACGTCACCGGCGCGTTTAACTCTCACACAGTCAGGTCTTGGCCTCTGGCTTCATACACAGGAAACTGACACCGAGGGGTTCGGCGACCTGCCCAGAGTCACTGCCACCACCGGGCAGTGGTGGGATCAGGCTGAAAACTTTCATGTGGCTCCATTCCCAGTATGTTCACTTCCATGCCCTGCTCCCTCCATTAGGTCACTTTCCCTGATTTGGGCTTCGGGGCCTGTGCCACCCCTGGGCAGCTCCTAATTCCACGGGCATGCACGAGTAGCTGCAGGGCTCCGGGGCCTGTGGCCCAGTTGCCTGCTCCATTCCACACTAGGGTGATGGGCAGCTCAGCCGGTCAGGGCTGGGTCACCTGTCAGGCGACCATGCACGGTCCACATGTCCCTCGGGCACCGCCAGTTTCCTGGAGCCTCTCGGGGCTGCTCACTGGGGACATGCTGACTCAGCAGCGGCTGCTGCCCTTTCCGGAGACTCCTGGTGGGATTCACTGTGGGTGTGGAAAGCCCAATAGCATGGACACTACAGCCCCTTGGGGACTCCTCATTTCCTCTCAGCAGTTTGCAAAACCGTCGCCTGGTCTTTCCGACCCAGCCTGGTCCTCTGCTGACTCTGGTCTGGGGACCTGTCTTAGACTTGGCTTGAATCCAGGGCAGTTTGTGCACCTCCCTTAGGAAGTGTCTATGTGGAAGTGTCTGGAGAGCTGCGGAGAGCTACCACACCAGGAGTGATGACTCACAGGGGATGTGAGGCCGCCTGGCAGGGGGCTCCTCTGGCCTGGCTCCAGCCACCGGCCACTCCGGGCTGGACTGCCGGGAGCAGCCGTCCTAGGAGGGAAGGAAGAGAAGCAGACCTAGTGGCAAGCCCCGGGCCTGATCCAACTCATGGTCGCAGAGATTTCTAGAATGAGGACCCGTGCCTCTGGTGCTCTCTCCCTCTGTGTCTGCACCCCTTCCCCACTCAGGCCCCTCATCCCGCCTGCATAGCCAGTTCATTCGTGCCTCTGATTGTACCTCACCGTGTGCGTGAGCCCCTCTCACAGAACCCCGGGATTTGCTGTTGGAAATCCTGCCTCTGTCACCCTTGGGCCTGTGCCTTCTGGGACCCTTAGACCCACACACCCTGATCTTGCTTCCGTGGGTGGGAGGCTCAGACAAGGGTGGGCACAGGGCTGGAGCAGCCCACCTCTGTTCCCCCAGACCTCTGTCTGGGAAATGGGCATTAAGGGTGGCCTGATGGCCTTAGAGGAGAGCCTGGAGTGCGAGGGTTTGGGCAAGGGCAGCCTCTCCCCCTCCCTTCCCTTAACTGGTGTGGAGGTGACTTGTGGCCTCTTTATTTCTCTCATTAGGGTGTGAGCAAGGCTCATTCCTTTTTGGAATGCCTCCCCCCTCCCCCCAGTTAATGGGGAGGGAAGAAGCAACGAGTTTGAGCCACAGGTGGTTTGGCATTGGGTAGTGGAACTTGTTTCTCTCTGCACTTCCCCCGCAGGCCACTTGTAGAAAAGGTCAGGGGATGGGCAATGCCCCCATTGTTCTGTGTTAGAGGAGTGGGTGAGGGGTCTTGGGTTTGCCTCTGGGGAAGGTTTCTGCAGCCTTCACTGTGTTTTCTGGAAGTCAGGGAGAGGCTCTTTCAGGGGTTGGCTGTCTGAGCTCTTAGGGTAAGAGCTGGGTAGCCCCGCCTGACCCTGGGCTTCACCTCCCACCCCATCCTGGCCTTTCCCGCTTTCCTCATATCTCTGCCTCCCTGTGCAGCGTTAAACTCTGCTCAGCTGCCTGCTCCTGGAGTTCAGGAGCCCGATCTTTGTGCAGAGCTTGTGGTCATCAGAGTGGGTCAGTGAGGTGCGTCTGTCTGCCCCTGCTTTATAGATGACACAGAGGCCCCAGTGATGAAGGGACTTGACCCAGGTCATTGGCTGAACTGAGATTCCTGCCCAGGTCTCTGGCCTCTCGGGCTTCCTTCCTGCCTTGGACCACGGTCAGCCTAGGAATGGACACCAAGAACTAGGGCCCTTTGGTCTAAACAGGAAAGGCTGGGCTGGCTCTGTGAGAATAAAAATCTGTAAACTCGATCTGCGGCGCTTGAAGGCGGTGCTCTAGGACGGCCTGGAGGATGCAGTGTGGCCCCTGGACATTTGGCCGCATGTGTTGTGTGGTCGGGGACCCTGGACCTGGAGCCTGCGAGCTGTGCCTGTCACCGCTTCAGAATGAATGCTGTGGACCCAGCGGGCATCACCACGGGCACGGGGAGGGCCCTGCGCCTGGCCATCCCAGAGGCCAGCCCTTTCGCCCGCCAAAGGTCCTGTGACCCTCAGACCACACATGAGTCAGGGGAGTAGAGGCTCCTCCTCCGATGCTTATTCTCCTGCATTGTTTCTCTC
>PVIJ01006817.1:0-66969 GCA_004024925.1 Scalopus aquaticus
CTTTAAATTCCCAGCCCTCCCCCCCAAATCGCCCAGCGGCTTCCTTTTTTTTTCTTTAAAGTGCAATTGCATTGTGTCTCACCTCCCCGAAAGGCTCGCGGCTCTCGCCAAAGAAAAGGGAAAAAAAGCCAACCCTTCGGGTGCCCCCTCTGCTTCCAGCCGCCTCTCCCACATTCTCAGACAGTTTTATTAAAATTTTCAGACAAAAGAAAAACAAAAATGGCAGCCTGGCTTATTTTTAAAACAGGACAGGGACGCCATATTCTGCAGATCTGCAAAAAAAGGGAGAAATCCGGCACTGGCCGCTCCACCCGGCCGGCTGCAAAGTGCGCGAACCGCGCCGTTTGCAATCCGTTTATTTGCATTAAGCCCCATGAATCATTGTTTACCGGAGAATTGCAGCAGGTTTGAATAGCCCGGCTTAAGAAAACACACACACACACGCACACACACACGCACACATTCGGAGACCAGATCCAGACACGCCGCCGGAGACACTTCCCACCCCGCCGCCGCCGCCGCTCCGGACGCGGCCCGAGGCGTAGGCGGCCCCGGGCCCTCGGAGCGCCCCGGCCCGCGCTGACAGCGCCCGCGCCCCGGCCCGCGCCCCCGCCCGCAACTCGGCGCAACTTTCCCGCGGGCGGGCGCTCGGGCGGGCGCCCGCCGCCGCCGGGCCCGCTCCCCGCGCGCCCTGGGCCCGCACGGACCTGGCTGTGCTGGCGGCGGCTCCGGGACGCGGCCGCAGCCCCGCGCCCGGCGGCCCGAGCAGGGCCGGGCTGGGGCTCCGGCTCCGGGCTCCGGCTCCGGCTCCGGCTCCGGCTCGGTGCGGAGCGGCGCGCAAACCTTCCGGGTCGCCTGCTGTTCACTTCTGGGTTCTGCAAGCGCCGAGGCGGCGGCGGCGGCGGCGGCGGCGGCGGGAGGCTGGGTCTGCAGCGCCGCGCGGCCCCCCGTGCGCTCGGCGAGCCCCCGCGCCAGGCGCCCGGCTCCGGGGGGGCCGCGTCGGGCCCCCGCCTCTCCGGCTGCGCAGCCCGTCCGGCCCCGGGGGCTCCCGCGAGTGGGCAGCGCCGGGCGCGGGCGACAGCGCGCGAGGGGAGGGGGCCGCGCGGGGGGCGGGGGCGGGCCGCGCGCTGGGGCCCCGCTCGGGCCCCGGGGCCTCGTCTCGCGCTCGCCGCCGCCGCCGCCGCCTCGCAAAGTTGCGCCGCGCCCCCCGCCCGCGCCGCGCCGGAGGCAGAGCCACAAAGGAACTCCTCGCCCCCTCCGCCCGCCCGAGTCGCGCGGGGAGGGCACCGGCGCCCGGCCCTAGGCCAGCCCCTTCCCCAGAGCGGGGGCTCCCGAGGCCCCGGAGGCCGCAGCCATTGTCCCGCCCAGGCCGGGCTGCCGCCTCGCCCCCTCCCCGGTGATGGCGGACTAGGGACCTGGGCCTGGTGGGCCACGGTCCCGACCAGGCCGAGCCCGCGAGGTGCCAGGCTGCCCCTGGGGGTCTCCTTCGCAGACGGCAGGCTGGACGGGACCCCCAGAATGGGCCCCCACACCTGATAATCAACGATCGTGCCCAAATCCAGGCTGAGATATAATTTTTAAGACGAGGACTTGGGGATGAGGGACAGAAGTTTGTACAGGCCAGGCCACCCCTCTCTCTGTAGGCTCCGGCCCTTCCTGGCCTAAGGCCCGAGCCCCCAAAGGGTGGGGCCGCCTGCGGCTGTCAGCGGCTCTTCTCGCAGAGTCTATCAGAGGTGGCACCGGCTGTCCCCCAGCTCCAGACCTCAGAGCCATCTGCGTGTGACTCCTCCTCCCGCCTCACCCTCCCCAGCCAATCAGTCACTAAGTCCTCCGGATTCGGCCTCCCGGGCTGTGTCAGCTTCCAAACTTCACTTCTACCTGAGGAGGCCGCCAGTCCCTGGGTCCTTTCACTGGCTTGGGCTTCCGTGACACTCACTGCCAGGCTGCCTCTAGACCCAGGAGAATCAAAACCGGCCCCGCCCTGGGGCCCAGCCGCCCGGGGAAGGACAGGCACAGGAACAGCCACCTGCCAGTGTCAGGGCCTCCAGCAGCGGTGCAGTAAATAGGGAGGGAGGACTCTGAGGCGCTGGGACGCGGCACCGGTTAGTTCAGAGCTGTTCAGCTAAGGACAGGTTGGACAAAGTCCCTGCCCTCAAGGTGCTTGCAGTCTCCCAGGATGTCTGTGCAGTGAACAAGGCTCGGGCTGTGGTCAAGCCCCAAGCCCAGCGCAGCGCCTGACTCAGAGCAAGGGACTTGGGATTATAAAGAACTGGGGGGAGGACAAAGAGGAGGCAGCTTTTTTTCCCAGAGAGGTGGAGTAGGTCTTCAAAAAATTAGACATGAGGTGCCTCCCTGGTGGCCTAGGGGTTAAGTCTTAGCGCTATCACCATCACAGCCTGAGTTCCATTCCTGGCCAGGGAGCTTCCACATGGCACAACAGACCTCTCCTGTCTTGCCCGCTGCTCCCCTCAGAAGTGTGTTTCAGTAGATTCGCCTGTTCTGCCCCCCACTCTGTCTCTGGTGAATCTTCTTACTCCCCGCACCTCAGGCCTACACCCCAGCTCTTCTATGCAAAAATAAATAAAAATGAAAAAAAATTAGACGGGGGTTGGGGGGGAGGTGGTGAACAAGATGGGGAAGAAGGGAGGGTTTTCCGGTTGGCAGGTAAATGCAGGCAATAATATATATTATATTCATGAACTGTTGAGGAGTTCAGTGAAATACTAAAGTAATAAATAGGAGAGAAGAGACAATTCTCTCCTGAAGAAGAATCCAAAATATCTAGGTAGTCAAGGAATGGAGCATAAAGCCCACTGCTTAGGGGTGGGCTGTGACCTCCTTCAAAGTGTCGGGTATGGAGGGGGAAGGGGAAGGAGAGCTTTCAGTGGAAACAATTGACATACCTGGGCCCAGTGAGCAGGGCCAGCATGGACAGTCACACAGCATGGTGGCACGCTGGACATGTTGTCATGGACACTTTGCTTCTGTGGTCCTCCTCCCCATAACTTGTAACCCCAGTCTTGTTAGGAGAAAAACACCGGACAAACTCAGAGAGTGGGGCCATCCTAAAAACAGCTAACTAGTTCTCCTCAGAACTGTCAGGGTCATCAAAAACAAGGACAGTCTCGGAAGCTGTAATGGCCCAGAAGATCCCACAGTGCCCAAACCACTCAGTGTATTGTGATATCCTACACAGGAGCCTGAGACAGGAAAAAGACATTAAGTAAAAACTGAGGGACTCTCAACAAACCAGGGACTTTAGTTAATAATAATAAATCAACAAAAGTCCCCATGAATAACTGCAACAAATATTACATGCTCACAATGCTACAAATAGAGAAAAAAGGGTTGGGGGATGTATCTTATATCTTCTCAATTTGGTAGTAAATCTAAAACTGTTCTAAAAAATAAAGTCTACCTATAAGGAAAAAAAATATCCTAAAAATGTACCAACCCGTGCCGTGGTTGATGTCATTCTTGCTCACAGAAATAACATTTGATATAGCACCTAACACAGTTGAAGGACCCAAGAATTGTTATTACATTTGAACTATCATTATCACTGTCATTCTAGGAACTTAAGGCAGCACATGCAAAGGCAGAGTTTAGGGTGGAGTAGAAGAATCCTGAAGGCTTTCACTGCAAGCTAGGGTCCTTATTGGGGATTTATGGAAGGAAGGTAACGTAATCTGACCCATCTCTGCCTCACCAGACTCCTTTCTAAGTACCTGGAAAGCTGTTCTCCTGCCAGAGCAAGCCACTGCTCGGGCCTTACCATCTCTTTCCAGATGCCTTTGCACATGCTGTTCCCTCTGCCTGGAACACTATCCCTTCTTTGCCCTTTCATCATACCTTTCCTGGTCACCTTCAACCCATCTTTCAGGTCTTAGCTTAGACATTCTGGGATCTTCTAGATGCTGCTGATATGGTCTGAACGGAGTCCCTGTGGGCTGAGATGCAGGAAGTCAGAGATGGAGAGACTGAACTTATCTCTTTGCCACTGTCCCCCTTATTCCTCTCCCCCAAATACAGCCATACGAGATGCTGCCCCTTCCTTGAATACACCGTGCACTTTCACACCTCTTGCTGCTCCCTGTGCCTGGGATGTGTAGTTCTTTTCTCCCCATTTCTTATCTCTCTGGCAAACACCTTCTTACCAAGGCTTGGCTCAAGCATCACCTCTTCTATGAAGCTCTTCAAGGTCTTCTGCACAGGACAAAGCACTTTCTTCTGGTTCCTGAGAGCACCCTGGTCCTCTAGTTACAGGGTTGGCAAAGCACCTCTCATGGTGTCTTAGAATAAATGTTTGCTAAATGAGTGGATGAATGATGGGGTGGACAGCAAATCCACTCTCATCCTCTCCAATTCTTCAGATCTTCCTTATTCTCCTCCAGGAAATCCTCCATGACTGTTCCAACACACTGATCTCCCTTCCTCTTTAACTCTTACAATATAGCCCCTATTGTATTCCATTTGTTAAAGTAAAAGATCTGTCCCTTGGACTAGAGTAAATTCTTTTTGGAAGGAACCAGGTCTTGCATGTTGTTTTTGTACTCATTCAATAGATATTTACTAAGCACCTATTTCTATATCACAGATAGTGTCACAGGGTCCAGAGAAACAGTGAATAAGACACTAGCTCTCTCTCATTGGCTGTGAGAGAGCATTAGTTAGGATAAACCAGACTATGCTGCAGTAACAGAAAAAAAGAAATCCGACCTCAGTGACATAACACAAATTTAGTTTATTTCTTCCTCATGTCGCATGCCCACCCTGGGTCCTCTGCTCTAGTTGCTCAGGGGTTAGGCTGCGGAGTCCTTGCTATTTTGAAGCTGTATTCACCGGAACCTGCATCCTTCTCAGTTATCATGGCCTTCCAAGACAAGAGAGGCTGGAGGGTCGTGCAGGGTTTTTACCTGTTTCCACCAGGAAGGGACCCACACCACTTCTTCTCACCACCCTCTGGTCATAACTAGTCATGGTGTCTGGCCCTCTTGCTAGGGCGCCTGGGAAATACAGTCTTCTCTGGAATAAGAGGATGTTGATGACCTGCCCCACAGTCTGTTCCAGGAGACAGAACTTAATAAATAATTACTCAAATAATTATTTAATTAGCCTCATAAGAGCTTCAAAGGAGGTTGGAGGTGTAGGGAGAGTGGGCAAGAGAGGATCTAGGAGAACTTCCGAGAGAAAGAGACATTTAATGTGAGAATAGGAAAGAGTGTTTCTGGCAGAGAGGACAGTCTCTGAAGGTTGTAAGTCACAGAGGAGCCAGAAAGGACAGTGGCGCTCAAATGCAGTGAAGGGAACTGTGAAATGGCACCTAAAAACTGGATGTCTTAGGTGGGCCCTCATAGGAATTAGCACTTTAGCTTAAGACCAATAGAAAGTTATAGGGAGGCAGACATTAAGCAGAGAATTGATGTGGTGAGATTGCTTTTCAAAAGGTCCACGTGCCTGCTGGGGAATGGATGGACAGTGATGGGGCAAAGCAGGCCAGTAGAGAGACTTTCAAAATCTTCCAGGTGAGTAGCAGCGATGGGTTAGACCAAGATGGCATTGATAGAGGTGGACAGCAGTGGACAGGTGCGGGACACCACATCACCAGGATGACTGGGCAACCCGGGCTTCTACAGCCTCCATCAAGTCAGGCACAGGATGTGCTTCTTAGCGCTGCATCCCCAGCCTGTTCACAGGGGAGCTTGATGCCAAGGGGTTTCCATCCTCCTCTCCTTGCCCTCTACTCAAACTAGCTGTCTCCTCACCCCTCAAATGGGGCTGTGCTTTTCATCAGACTAGAAAAAATGAAACAGGCTCAAGCACCAATACATGCACTTTCTATTAATAATTGGATCTCCATAGGATCCCTGACAGGCAAGCCATCCTCATTTGTCAGGTGGGAAAACTGAGACCCAGAAAAAGAAAATGGATCAACTTAGTCTTGGGCTAGGTTTCCAGCTAAAGTCCTCAGGCTCCTAGTCCAGAACTCCTTCCACAGTGGCACCAGTGCCTGGGGGTGCTGTGTGAGATCAGCTGAGTGAGTGAATGAATGAATGAATGAATGACCATGTGAGTTCTCTGCCCATTCACTCTCTTCTCCTTTGCTCATTTTGTTTCCCTGAAGGGGGCCATTTAGCGTTAGTAGGTCAGTTTTGATGGAGCTGGGTTTGAACCCTGGTTTGGCCAGGCTGGTGATGCTAGGCAACTTTCTCCCTCTCTGGGTCTCTGTTTTCTCATCATGGCACCTAATTCTTGGGATAAGGATTCAGTGAGGTCGTGGAGGGTGAGGTCAGGGCCCTGTGACTCCTGTATTCTGCAGACCCTCTGCCAGCTCAGCTCTCCTGGAAAACCTTCCCTGAGAGCACCAGCTCACACTTCCTCTCCCCCAACAGACATTTCTCAAACCCTCCTAGTCTGTACCAGTCCACTAATAATGCAGAGGAAAGGCATTTAAATCCACACTGGTCATTCTGCCTTCTTGAAGTGGTGGTGTAATTCATGATCCTGTGAAACCCAATTTCTTTGTTGGATGGTGGGTGGGGCAGGAAGAAACTTCTACCACTTCTTCTGGGAAGATGCTTAAGTGTTTGGCCAGGCCCTCTGTTCTCAGCCGGGGCCGTGGCCCTCCAGCCTCTGGGCTCCAGCTGCCCAGGCCTCTAGTGAGTTCAGGCTGACTCCTTTTGCCACATGGCCCTGGCAGCGCCCTCCTCCTGGCATGTGCTCCCCACCATGCCCCCCCGCCTATGAACTTCTGCTCACCCTGCACGTTCCACCACATCCTGAGGCCTGCCGCCTGCCTCACTGCTCCGTGGTCTTCCTTTTCTGCACACTTACCCCAGCTGTAATTCTGCACTCGATGTCTAAACCATTTTTTTTTTAAAGATTTATTTATTTTTATGCATGCAAGCTGGGATGTAGGACAGGGGTGTGGGGGTGAGAAAAGTTCACCAGAGACAGAGTGGGGAGCAGAACAGTCAGATCTGCTGAAGTACACTGCTGAGGGGAGCAGTGGGTGAGGCAGGAGAGGTCTGCTGCGCCATGTGGGAAGCTCCCTGGCTGGGTATTGAACTCGTGCTGCAGTGGCTCTGGATAGCTTCATAGTGCTGAGATTTAACCCCTTGCGCCACCAGGGAGGCCATAAACCTTTGATTTGACATCACACCACAAACTAGACAGTCAGTACCTATCTGTCCATTCATTTTATAAAAAGTCATGGGGGTTGGATATTTGGAGGTAAGGGGGCTCAGAAAATGAACAAGCTGAAATACATGAACAGTGTCTTGACATGTGGGGTGATCGGTAAAAGGATAGAACTTGAGGGGGGTGGTGACCAGTGGACAGGTGCTCAGGACTTGTGAAAACAGGTCTATTTGTTGTTCAAATTTCTGCCCTTTGCATTGCAGAAACACAGCCCCACACTCCTTGAACCTGTAGTAAGATGAACTGCCTTCTGAATGTTAGCTGGCCTGGGTTGGCCCTGAGTGGAGAGGAAAGAGAGAGAGAGAGGGAAGGAGAACACCGGAGCAGAAAGTGACTGAGACTTTGAAAGTCACTGTCTTGGGGACAGATCAGACTTCTACATTATGTGAGATAGGAAATTCCAGCAATGTTCATTTACATCTCAAAGGACTCAGAATCTGGGCTCTGAGCAGGGGGAATATTGTGACTGGTTCTGTCACAGCTAAGGACAAGTGGTTCCCTGGGCCAGCCAGGGACTCTCAGGTCTGCAATTCAGCTTAGTTTTGTTTTTGTTTTTTGCCAGAGGGTCAAGACTATCTCTTTGTCATCTTTTGTGTCTGAACCTTTAGTGAAGAACTGGGGGTTGTGGGATAAAGGGAGGTGATAGAGGAAAGGGCAGGAGCAAAGCAGAGCCAACAGAAATGGGGTGCCAGCCAGGCAGAGCAGGACAGGACAATCCAGGCCCCAATTCTATCCAATCCCTCAATGAGCTGAGGCAAGGATAGTGCATCTCTGGGCCTCAGTTTTTTCAACTAGTAAATAAAGTGGCAAGTTGCAGGTGACAAGCTTGAGTGCTGTGATTAGACGTGCGGGTTTTGACTCTTGGCTCCCACTAGTTTTTGGACCTAAGAGTCAGTCTTCTCATCTGTAAAATGAGAATAATAATCTTTGTTTCATAGGACAGTGTTGGTATTAGAAATTGTATACACCACCATTTACTCTAAGAGAATCATCTTGCTGGGTGTTCTATGGGCATGATCTCACCCAGAGAAGGTAGGCAATTCAGGCCAGTGTCCAGGACCTAGCCAGTACTTAGGAAGTGTTAACTCCCCTCTTCCCATGGGGTTCATGGGTACGGGAAGGGCTTTATCATCTACAAATCACCTTCAGAAAGTGAAACCCAGGGCAGTAACTATTTTCAGCCCTTCCCCTCCTGGTTTCCACAGTGCTCCAGTGCTAAACCTTCACTGCAGATCTGGCCCAGCCTCCTTTATGAATGGCCCCTGGGCTGCCAGAGGAAAAGGGCAGAAGTGCCATAATGAAAGGGCAGACAATTACCTTCCCTTATAATTACCATTTGCAGTAATTAAATAATAATAGCCTTTTGTAGGCCCTGAAAACTCAAAGCAGCCCACATCTGGTTCTTCTCTCTTCTGCCAGGAATTGCTTGCCCACAGGGGTGGATGGGGAAGTTGAGGCAACAGCAGAGAATAAAGCCAGCCATCCTTAGCCAGCCACACACCAGTCAGGGTGCGAGAGTCGTAGAACCGATGTTAAAGAAGGGACTTGGAGAGGCAGGCAACTGTAGGCCTGTGTTTTGGGTTCTGCCTCCAATGCTTACATGCTGTGTGACTGTGAGTGGGTTGACTTCCCTCTCTGGGTGTCAGTTTTTCCTTCTATAAAGAGAGGTGGAGCCCACACCCACCTGCTACCGCAACCCATCTATTGTTCAGGCTTTATTCTGTTCACACACAAAACTGAGTGATTCTTTTTTGTACACTTTGGGTTACAAGAGGTAAAAATTCACCTCGGGTTAGCAAATTAGCAGAAAACAGGGTTTACGGACTCCTAGAATCCAGGAAAGGGATGAAATGATGAAATGTGCAAGAAGCAGAGGTTTGGGGGATAAGCGACCCAGGGACTGGGACACTCTTTCTGCCTCCCTCCAGTATCAGTTTTATTCTTTCTCCACCTCCCTCCAGGATGCAAGAAACATGGTAGGGCCACGTTCCCACCCTGCTGTGCCAAGCAGCACCCCTCTAAGGGAGTCCACTTTCATTGGCTGTCCTTGAGTCAGGTGGTCACCCTTGGACCAATCAACTGCAACCAGTAGGGCAGCCTCTACCATATTTCATGGAACCTTAGGATGCAGAAAGAAAGGGGGGGGCAAGGCCTAGAAGAAATGAGGGGCACGGGCAGGCAAAATAATAGTCATTCACTAAAACAAACCCTGCGTGTGGCCTGGAGAGGAGTGAAAGGGGAGTGTCATAAAACCAAAACAATGGTAAAAGTCACCAGGAATGAGGGGGAGGAGGCCCTACAGGCTTGGCCTCAGACTCAGGCCACTGGGCTGGGCCCCCACGCCTGTTTGAGTGCCCCCTTTGTACACTTTCCCTTTGTAGGCAGAAGCCATGTCTAGGCTTCTCACTGGCCTGGGTGAAATATCTCGTGAGTGGACACCCATGGGTGCTGCCTATCCGATTCCTTCCCTCTGCTGACAACAGCAACTGCCCCTTTCTTAGAGGGAACTGCTGTGCCTCTTGGGTCCCCACATACCCAAGCCAGGTCAACCAGTCTTCTCTCTTGGGCACCTAAGGACTTGTCTCCAGAAAAAGACATCTGGGAGAATAGAAACCCCACACTAAGAGGGGCAGAGTCCAGCGTCGAAGGCCCTGGCAAGTCCCCACACCTCAATCCAGCCCCCCAGAGTTCAGCCTATTTGACTGCAAGTCAAATTCCCTGTGGGACTCCCGTGCCCGTCTCCACCTGGCCTGGGCAGTGCTGTAGTCTCTTCCCCATGCGCAGAGGCATCAGCAAGCCAAGAAGCCTGGCAGAGAGCATTCTGAAATACTATGGGAGGGCTTTCACCACAAAATGCCCTTCCCCCGCCAGACTGTTGCTTCACAGTTGCATGCCTGGTGGCTGAGAGTGTCTGGCACACAGTTGGCACTAAATATGTACTTGTTGAATGAATGAACTCGGTTAGCTAGGGCATTCCTGTGGTTAGTGCCTTGGGGAAGGGATGATGGGCTACACAGGTAGCAAAGAAGTTCCAGACTTCTGAGTGTCAAACACTAGGCCCAGACATAAGTCCAAAGGTTTGGGAGCAAATGTGATCATTCCTGAGACTATAAACCACCCCTCCCCCCCATTGTCCCAGGAATGAGGGGAGAGAGAAGGTGAATCAGAAGGGAAGCCAAACAAAACTTGAGAATTCTGAAGGGCCCCAAAGAAGGGAACTCCAGAGAGGTCTTGGGATGGGAGAATTGAGGCATCCATGAAACCCCTGTGCCCAGTTCCCTGCACAGCACACATTTGACGGAAATATGCAGGTACGTCTGCCTAGGCAGGCACACCTGAGACAGCTTCAGGGCTACTGAAGCACACCTGGGCAGCGGGGCGCAGGAGGGCTCTGGGGGGTTGGGAGACCGGAAAGGATGGGCAGGCTTTACGGAGGCTGACTGCACACAGGTGCTCCACAGTGCTGTGGGGCCGGCAGCCTGAACGTCATTCCTGGGCCTGTGTGGCCTGGGCAAGTCCTGTAACCTCTCTGTGCCCATTTCCGCATCTGTAGCACGAAGGCAACTCAGTCATATTCCCCACTTCCTAGAGTGAGTGTGAAGATGAGCTGAGTGCCAGGCACTTGGCAAGTGCTGTTCAAGATGGTTATACTTGGGGCTTCCCTGGTGGCACAACGGCTTAAGCGCAGCACTATGAAGCTATCCAGAACCACTGCAGCACAAGTTCAATCCCCGGCCAGGGAGCTTCCCACATGGCACAGCAGACCTCTCCTGCCTCACCTGCTGCTCCCCTCAGCAGCGTACTTCAGTAGATCCACCTGTTCTGCTCCCTGTTCTGTCTCTGGTGAATCCTCTCACCACCCCACACCTCTGGCCTGCACCCCAGCTTGTGTGCATAAATAAATAAATCTTTAAGAAAAAGAAAAAAAAGATGGTTATAGTTGTCATCATGTGAGCTGAGCTGCAGAATGGGTGGTCAAACTTGGAGAGGGTTTCTCCTGGTCCTTCTATTATCCTCCTCCCGGCACAGCAGGGGGCTCATTCGAAGCTAGTAGACTCCCAGAGAGGTCTCCCGTGCCCTGCAGTGCAGGAGTCCATGATCCCAGGCCCCACCCCCATGGCAAAGTCTGCAAAATGAGACAACGTTATGAAAACACTTTGTGAAACAGAAAGTACTTCTCTAGAAATTTCAGCTATTATTCACAGGAATTGCTCTCTTGCTTCCCCATCCCATCCCTCAACTGACAATTTTTTTTACCAGCCTCCAAATCCATAGACTTTTTTCATCTTTCTTATCCTCTAAAAAAAAAAAAAAAAAAAGTAAATTTTTCCATACAAGCAATACAGACTCAGGATAGAAACATTTGAAAATACATAAAAGTCTAAGTAAGAGGGGGAAAAACCTCCTTTGGGCCCATTATCTAGCGATAACTAATGTATTCCCTTCTAATCTTTTTCTTTACCAAACATTTTTACAAAGGCATTTTTACCAAATTTGGTAATGCACAACCTTGCATATATAATTATTTTGAACATCTCTCTTTTCTAATTATAATACATGAATAAAAGTAGTGCATAGGAAAAAGAGTAAGAAAAAAGAAATACAAACCAGAAGTCCCCAATTCAGGGTGCAACGCACCAGCCCCTTCCTTCCCTCCACCTCCTGTTCAGGCTTTTTCAAGGACTTGCAGTCTTTGTGTGGATTTTCTTAAAGAACTGAAGTAGAAGAGGGGCGAGAACACGCTGGCCCCCTAAAAGCAGCACCCATGCACTTAGAATTGAGACGGGGGGCAGTGCTGGGACAAGGACGGAACAGGACTCAAGGACAAAACACAGTTGCTGTTTTCTGGTTGCAACAGACCTTAAATTTCTGACCCAGGGCAGAACAGGAGGGAAAGATGAGAGGCTTATTTCCACCTTGTACTTTCTTATCATATATTACGGGCTGGCTGATTCCGCTTCTCATCCACCCCCATTCTTCCTCATCAGAGGGAAGTCTTGATTCTGAGCATGCTTTTATTTTATTTTATTTAAGATTTATTTATTTTTATGCATACAAGCTGGGGTACAGGCCAAAGACATGGGGCAGCAAGAGGGTTCACCAGAGACAGAGTGGGGAGCAGAACAGGCAGATCGACGGAAACACACTGCTGAGGGGAGCAGCGGGCGAGGCAGGAGAGGTCTGCTACACCATATGGGAATCTCCCCTGCTGGGCGTCCAACTCCAGTCGCCCGATGCCGCTGCCCACAGCTCCACAGCGCAGCGCCTAACTGCTGCGCCACCGGGGAAGCCCAAGCGCTTTTATTTTCAATCCTGGTTTTCACTATCTTAATGTATTTTTGTCTTTTTCTGAGTCTTCATAGATGCATTTGTGGGTGTATCACTAGCTTAACTGGACTCCACTTTAAAAGTTTGTCCTTCTATTTGACTTTTCATGGCTTTTGCTCCCAGTGACCATTGCCTCCCGCTCACAATTCTCACCTCCCTTAACTTCTGTGACACCGTGTCATGCACCTCTCCCTCCACTCTTGGTCACTCCTTTTCTGTTTGTTTTGTTGACTCTTAAGTCTTGGTCTCGTTAGGGTTCATCTTTGGCTCTCTTGCCTTCTTTTTTTTTTTTTTTTAAAGATTTATTTATTTATGCATACAAGAACTGGGGTTTAGGCCAGGGTGTGGGGTGGGGGTGAGCGGATTCACCAGAGACAGAGTGGGGAGCAGAAGCAGCGGATCCACTGGATGCACTGAAGGGGAGCAGGGGGGTAAGGCAGGAGAGGTCTGCTGCGCCATGACGGAAGCTCCCTAGCTGGGGTTCGAACTTGTGCTGCAGTGGCTGTGGCTAGCTTCATGGTGTTGAGACCTAAACCCTTGCGTTGGCTCTCTCTTCTCCATGTCATTTCTTTCACCCCTTCCAGGACTTGCACAGCCAATCCTCCCACCCAGATCTGTCTCTCCAGCCTCCAGGCCACATACCCAGTAGCTGCTGTACATGCCCCTAACTATCCTTCAGGAATGAAGGTCCTGTCCACTTCCTCCTCTTTAATGTTCCGATTTCTTCTTTCTGGTTTGATAGTTTCTCCCCCCACTTTCTCTCTTTCCATTCACCCACAATAGGTGGCTCAGTATCATCCTCTCTCCTTTACCCTATTTACTACTGGGTCCAGCTTAACCTGTTTGGGTTTGGGGCTTTTTTTTTTTTAATTTTGCATTTTGAAATAATTTCAAATTTACAGAAAAGTTGCAACAATCACACGAGACACTCAAATACTCTTTATCCAGGTTCACCTCATTCATTCTATCACTGTTCTAGTAAAATATCTACCTACCTACACACACACACACACACACACACACACACACACACACACACACACTTACATGGGGACAGTCAGTGAATAAGTGTGTTTCCTGAAAACAAAAGGATTCTCTTAAAAAATAATAATGCAATCATCAAAAGCAGGAAATTCAGCATCGATAAAATTCTGTTAGGTAATCCACATTCCATGCTCAAATTTTACCAATTTTTTCATCCTTCCTAACTATTTTTTCCACAGACAGGGATCCAATCTAGGGTGACACATTGCATTTAATTGTCCTATCCCTTTGGTCTCCTTTAATCTGAAACAATTTGAGCCTTCCTGTGTCTTTTACGACCTTGACATTTTTGAGGATTTCATGGACAAGTTATTTTGTGAAATGTCTTTCAATTTCAGTTTGTCTGAAGCTTCCTCATGGTCAGAATCAGATAATACATTTTTGGTAGCAACACTGTTGAAGCTTGTATCCTTCTCAGTGTCTTATGTAGGATTTTTTAACACCCAGATCAGATTTTTCTTTTAATTAACATTCCTCTAGTCCAATTGACACAAATATTTTCAGAAACACTCATGAAATGATATGAATGATAATAATGGCCAGAAAAGAAATACGGAAAATCCAGTAAAAATGTGAGAAAATATTTTTTTAATTATAGCATAGGACATGAAAGGAAAAAAAATAGGCGTATTAATGATTTTTAATTACATTAGTGTAGTTTTTATAAGAAGAAATGTATACTCACACAGTGATGTCAGAAATGCACGATAATGTTACAGTTTCTGCTTTTGTGACTTAACAGCTATAAATTTCTCAAGACTTCATCAGCACAAGCTTATTCATATGTTCATGTCTAATTGAAAATATAGCCAAATTTATAAATCTGTCTTCACTCATAGTTGATCAGTGAATACTTCTTAATAATTTAATTTGAGAGCTTCTTTCATATGGATGAACAGTATACAAATAATTAGAAAAAGTCAAGCCTGGGGTAAGTTTGGCAGAGACTAGTAAAAATTCCCTTTTACAATAAATTCAAGAAATTGTAATTACTGCTTATGCCTCTGTTTCTCTGGGGCAGACACCCATTCAAACATCTCCACAGCCAAAAATTTGCCACTAAAATATATTCACTAGAAAACTAGTCAAATATTTCTGTAATACTTGATTTTTAAAAACTTTCAAAATTTTTCTTCTTTTGCAAAAGCAGACAAAATGACTGAAAATTGACATCTAATTCATTCTTTCAAGAATGTCCTATTAGAACATTCAAACATTTCCCTTTTATTTCTTCTGGCAGAGTAAGCCCTGCATCTTCTATTGTTTCTCCTGGCTCTTTTCTTCTTTGATGATTTTTTTCTATGTAAATTTCCCTTTTTTTTACCTTTGTTGTTGCATAGCTAATGAACTCTACAATTTCTGTGTGCTAGCCTTCAAGAGGCTATTTTAAAACTTGGTGTTTAACTTCACAGTGATCAAGGTATTCAGACGCATTAAAATATTTTGACCTCACCTAATACTTACAGCTGATAACAGATAAATTAGGAAAAAATAGTGCCATACAGACAAGAGCAAAATTTGAACCGATCCCTGTCTGGATTCCACAGTTCTGCCAAGGGTGAAGTTAACGCTTCAGAGGTCTCCACTGCACACATAGCTTCCCCCGGAGCAATCCTTCTGTCTGGGGATTTCTCCTCACTGTTTTTCATTCTACAACATTTTCCATCAATGAAGTAAGACAAAAAAAAAAAATGACTGCAATTTTCCTGAAGGTCCCAAAAATGCTACCCTAGGAGGGAAAAACTCCAGGCAGTGATACAGAATGTCAGGTCCAGGATTTTTGTCACCACTCTGCCGTCATTAATTATTTTGAGTCTACTGGCTCGACATGTGGAAGGTAGGACCACAGGGGCTGGAGTCACAAACTGCACCAGAGTCATCTTGAATGAGAATCAAAACTAAGTTATTCTGGAAAAGAAAAACAGCACATTTTCCAGAGTCTGCCTATGCCAGGGTCAACTGTCTAACCAGGAATTCTCCAAATAAATTTCACTTCAAACCCAGCATTTATTGAAAGTAAAATATGACCCATAAAGCATGTGTGTGCGGTGTAAACATATGCTAAGTATATCATTAAAACTCCAAAGTAAAGGCCACAATTGCTTAGATATTTTCAGGGAAGGCTGTTTCGTCACCAAATGGCTGGGACCGAGGATAATGATGAATAAATCAATTTTAGCCAGTTTTAGGATCTTTAAATTCTTTAGAAAAATAATTCGCCCCTACTGCCTGCACCCAGGACCAAGGACTCACCAGCACAGCCCCACCCTGGGTACCCCACTAACCCAGCGCATCATAGCAGGAAGCACAGTGAGTGTCCATTCTGCTCTGCAAAGTCACTCAGAGACCCACACTCATTCTATGTGCCTCCTCCACCTTAAACACACGGTCTCGAGTTTACCCTGTCCTCAGCCAGCCGGCAAACCAAAGAAAGAGACAGCAGGGGAAGGCACATTCTTTCTTAACAGCCTGGGGCCCCAGGTCATTTCATTCACATGCCACAGGCAGAAACTAGTCACATGGCCAAACCTGGAGGCAAGAAGACCAGGAAATGTCCCTCCCTGTGGATCCAGGAAGAGGAAATGGATCTGGTGAGCATCCCACCAATCTCTACTGGGGACCCCAAGTGCTCATCAGGATTGAGAGGACGCTGCAGGATCAAGAACGTGACCGGCCCTGGCAGTGCTCAGCACACGCTAGCTGATTATTACTGGAGTTGGGGGTACAGAGGGTGGAAAGTGAGTTCTTCCTTCTTGGTGGCAGACCATGTTGATGTCAGCCTAGGCAGCCTCTGACTAAGTCTCCTACTGAGTGGGGAAGCCACACTCAGGAAGGGCTGTGGACAGCAGAGAGAGGAACCAAGGTGAGCCATGGAGGTCAGGGAGAGAATCCCAAAGGTGGTAACTGCAGTGGAACCTGCCCTTCTCATGTCTTGGACAATCTGCAATGAATAACAACAACCACAAGAAACTCAAAGGCAACCCCTGGCAGGGATGGGGTCCATGAAATCATGTTAAAGAGTTAGTACCAATATTTTTTTAATAAACAGAATCGACTAGACTAAATAGAACTAGAACTAGACTAAACCACACCAGAAAATCAGAGCATATCACACATAGTAAGGGAAAATATTATTTTTATGGAGTTTTGTTTTATATGATGTGTGTACTTAGTCATGACATGAAGTATCTTTCTGATTGTGGTTTGCAGCCACCCCCTTAACTCATTAGCCCTTCCCCGCCACTCTGAAGGAGGTGTTATAATCAGCCTGTCCTGCTAATGGGGAAACTGAAGCCCCAGAGGAGTCCCCTTACTGTAGGACGCAGAGCTGGGAAGTGGCACAATCAGCATTTGTCCCCTTCAGTTTGGCTCCTGAGTCTCAATCTATCATCCACCCAAATATCATAATAAACCAGCCACTCCCCTGTTGGCTTAAGCTTCAAGTTGGATTTCTGAGTTGTGCAAACCCAAGAGTCGTAGCCAGTGGAAGTAGGAAGGAGAGAGGGTAGGCAGGCTCCCGCACGTGGAGAAAGGAGCTGGGCCTTTAAATGGCACTGCCCAGAGACCCGCAAATCATGCCTCCCCTTCCCCTGACTGCTTCCTCCTTACGGGAAACAAAGATGGCGCCCGCGTCTCCCTCAGAGACTTTTGCCAGGAAGAAGTGAGATGATCTGGCAAGTGCCAGTCCTGTGACTGTGAGTACCTGGGGGGCAAAGATAGATAGGAAGCCAGGGTTTCAAAGGCCAGGTGAGGAGGGCAGACGGGTCCGTTCCCCAGGCAGCATCCTGGGAGCTTCTGGAAGAGCAAGGTGGGAAGCTCCCCAGCATCCTGCGGCACAGCCAGCCATTTCCTGTGAATTAAGCTTGAAGAACACAGCATGGCGCCTCTATCACAGGTGGCTAACAAAGGGATTGGAGTCAAGTCTCTCAAATCTAGGACAGGGGGATGAGGAAGACCAGTGTCTACCTCGTCAGAGGCCTCTGCTGTTCCCAAGCCGCACAGCAGGCTCCAAGCAGAGCAGGAAGCCAGGAGCTGCCGCAAAGGGCGGGCAGCTGTGCAGCCTCTGGGAACCCACCCTTTGATCTTGCTGGCGCCGAGGGGCTCCCACTTCCTGCATCCCAGAATGCCTGCTCCGGAAGGGACTTCAGAGGTCGTAGAGCCCAACCCCACTGCACAGATGGGGTCTGTGGAGCCCCGAGAGGCACAGGCTCTGGTCAGGTTAACACAGGGAGCTGATGGGTAAGTGGGACCAGCGTCTGGCCCCCGTGCTGGCCAGGGCACCTCACTCTGGTGTTCCTCCTGCTTCCTCTGGTTCAGTGGGATTCGAGCAGCGAGGGCCTGCTCTTTCCCTTCTCGCTCATGCAGGGGTCCATTTCCTGTGAAAGCAGAGAAAGTTCAAAGGCCTCTGGAATGGTGTGGGGGGCCCTGGACAGCACAGGGTAGGGAGTGGGTCTTTAAATCACAAAGGCTACTTTGAGATTTTAAGTGGACAGAAGCCAGTTCCCTAATATCCTTTCTTCTGATGTGGCCCTTGGCAAAAATTATGACAGAAAGTGAGGGCCAAGGAAACTTAAGATATCTGCGTCCCTATTATACGCTGGGCTTGGCGCCAAGCAAAGCTTTCACAGACATAACAACCTTCCATGGTAAGGATCGGTTTTCTCATTTTACAGATGAAGAAATGGAGGCACAGGGTAGGGAGGGAACTTGTTCAAGGTCACACAGCTAGGATTTGAACCCAAGTGTGTCTGATTCAAGAACAGTGTTTAACTTCAAGCCACAACAGTGGCCAAGGTTATCTATTATTCAGGGTGCTCCAGAGAAACAGAATTATGGATTATAGGTTGATGACTGATGGATGGAAGGATGGATGGATGGGTGGATGAATAGGTAGATAGAGGTTTTTTTATAAGCAGCTGGCTCAGTAGAGGATTATGGCGATTTGGAAGGCCCATGATCTGCAGCAGACCCGGGAAAGCTGATGATCCGTTTTAGTCCAAGCCCCAAAACCTGAGGTCCAGGAGAGCCAGTAGTGCCGTCTGGTCTGTGCAAGCTCAAGCACTCAGGCCAGGCTGAGTGTGAACTCTCCCTTCCTCTACCTTTTTATTCTGTCCAGGTCTCCCACGGATTGGCTGGTGTCCGCACATTGGGGAGGGCAGTCTATTCACTCTGCAGATTCAAATGCTAATCTTATTTGGAAACACCCTCACAGATACACTCAGAAATAATGTTTAACTAATTATCTGGGCACCCCATGGTTCAATCAAGTTAACGCAAATTAACCATCACAACACAATTCATTGAATGAATTAGTGGAGTAGCTGTGATGGTTGATGACTGAACGTGTGGTTGGTGCCAAGTGCTTTGGGCACAGAGATGATAAAAGATGGACAAGATTTGCTGAGTACTTGAAATGTGCCAGGCACTGATCTAATATTTTAGAATGAATTCATTTAATCCTCACAACCCTCACACAAGGTAGAATCTGTTTAACATTCCCGCCTTATGGGGAATAAAATGGAGGCACAGAGGTGAAAAGATGTGCCACAGTCCCACACCTGGGACATGATGGAGCTAGTGGTCTCGCCACGGTGCTAGAGTCCGTACCTGGGCCATTGCACCACCTGCCTTGTTAAGCCTCCAGAAACTCAGTGCTTAGAAAGACAGATGTGCCTGTAGACTGTTGCGATAAAGTGTGAGAGGTGGTGGGTGAGGGGAGTACAGGGCATTGCAAGCGTGCAGAGGATGCGCAGGCCGAGGTCAGCTTGGGTGATCCTGATATGCTTCTGAAATGCTGTGTCAGCAAAACCAATGCCTGAAGAGTGAATAGTGCTTGGTCAGGTAGAAAATGGACTGTCCCAGGCAGAGGCAGCTCCACATGTCAAGGGCACTCCAGGGAACTAAAAAAAAGTTTGGTCTGGCTAGAGTTTGCAGTGAGGTGAGGAGAATGCAGAATGACAAGATTTGAAGCTCAAGAGGCTGGAAGGCACCAAGGGTCCTGAAGAGCACTGAATGCCATGGTAAGGAGTTTGGCGTTATCCTGTGGGCAACGGGGAACCTTAGTTGTGCAGCCCTGGACAAGTCACTGTGCCTGACTATACTTCAGTGTCCTTATCAGCAAATTAGGAGTAAGAGAACCTACTTTGCAAGCCTGTGGTGACTGAGTAGAAGAAATAAGACAATGCATCGATTTTTATAGTAAAACCTCACAAAAGTTAGTTTCCAGCCTCCCCTCCCCCCACTCCACCCTACAAATGAGGAATCAAAATGCAAAGATACAACTGAACAACTTGACAAATGCATACAAATCAGTGGTTCCCTCTGTGCCAGTCAGGAGGCTCTGAGTAGCAAGGAGACTCCAACTCCATATGTTATAAGCCATAAAGAGTTTATTTTCTCATGTAACATGGGACAAAAATTCTAGCTAGGGTATTCAATGGTTCAGTGATGTCTTCAAAGAGGCATATTGGAATATCTTGCCTCAGGGTCACAAGATGAATGCACAGTGCCTGCCATCATCTGCAGACATGGCGATGTTCAGTGAAGAAGATGCATTTACCCCAATGCATCTTTAAAGGATGAAATCCTTCTTTGAAGCCTTCCCATCAGACTTCCCTTCAGTTCCCATTGGCTGGGATTGGATCACTTTCTTTAAATGAATACTGGCAAAGAGGAGATAATCGGCATGATTAGCTTAGGCCAATCATGATTTACACCCCAGGGCTAAAGAGTGGTCTGTCCCAGGAGAGACCTCCTTCAAGGAGGTGGGCCACAAATAAAGCAGGCTTTTCCAGCAAGGGAGAGGTGGATTTAGCCAGACCATTAGCATTATCTGTGACTCCAAGGACCAGGGTCCAAGGAAAAAAAAGGTAATCCCAGATCCTACCTGCTGGTGGCTCAGGTGCCCAGACCTTTCTATGACCCCTGAGGTCTGGCATCTCCTGGGTTCAGCTCAGTCCCTCTGGTGGAATCTGTCATTCACTCATTCAATTCCTAAATATTAATTGGACACCTACTTTTTGGTGGGGACCAAAATGAGCAAACCTCACATGGACCCTGCCCTCAGCTTGCCTCTAGTTGGACAGGCAAACCAACAGCCACTGGGTGGTCACGGAGTGACGCTGAGAGGAGACAGTGGGGCCTTGAGCCTGGTGGGAGTGGGGGCTGGGATTTGGCAGCATAACTTAGAGCCAAGCTCAGCTCCTGACTGGCTGTGTGACTTTGCAAAGGCAATTCTCTTGACATCCCTATGCTGTGTCGTTCATTGGGAAGTAGAGAAATAATGGTCACAGTCCCCTAGGATTGGCAAGAAAATGAAATGATATATGTGGCCCCTCCGACCATCGTGCTGTCACTAAGAAACCTCACGCTGTCTACACTCCAGAAGGTCTAGCTCCATGGCTAAGGCTTGGCCTCCAGTCAGACCATACATGTTTGAAGCCCAGCTCTGCCTCCTAGCTGTGTGACACTGAAGCAACAGCCTCATGTCTCCATGCCTCAGTTTCCCCGTCTGTAAAATGGAGCCGATAACAAATAGAATAATGGTAAAAATTAAATAGTGTGTTTAAAACTTAGAACAGGGCCTGAATAAGCTTTATTGAGTAGCTCAGTAAGTGTTAAAGGAGGCTGTAATTGTGATTATGCCGTTGTTTTGAAATTAATCATCAAAACAAATGTGTAAACATGGTTGGAGATTTTCAGTCTAGCGACTGCAAAGTTGTTGGCTTTTTTTTTAGTTTTTTTGCTGATATTTTAATAATAAAAGGTGTTTGTCTTAGCAATCTGCACACAGCTGTGGATGTCAAACATCCCGGAGCTCCCCAGGTGGGCCTGATTTTCCTTCAGAGTCCTGGCCTTTCTATTTCTAGCACCACCCACACCATCAGCAACACACCTTGAGAAGCAACCATTGTTAGGATAAACAAAGCAAGACCCAGCCGGCACCAAGACAGCGCAGTTCCCAGCATCCCGGCTACTTCCAGCTTGCAGTGGTGCATAACCAATCACCAGCCGCAGGGTGTAAATTGTGTTCCCTAATTGATCCATCAAGCAATGCACAGTTCGGGTTATGAAAACCGGAGCTGTGGGAGGAATGCCTGCACGTGCAAACGCCGGGCCACCGATGGTGTGTTTGGGGAACACCCGGGATTATTTTTAATATAATGAATCCTCCAGATGGTGGGCGCATGGGACGCTGGTAAACTGGAAAGAGCCATCACCAGCTGTGCTTTCCCTTCCCTTTGTAAAGCTCACGGAAGCCTCTTTGGGTTGTCACTCTAAGTTATAACCACATCTACCTATTGCACAGGCAGTCGTGAGGATCTGTTCACGTGACATGTTTGGAACAGAGCCTTGTGCAGTGCCATGCAAGGAACAGGCACATGGGCACACAGGCCTGCTGGTCCACCCTCCAGACATAGCCCTGACAGCCCACCAGCGCGGTGGGTGTGGGGATCACCCCTACTTTACAGGTAAGGACGCCACAGCGTGGAGTTTAAATGACGTGCTTAAAGTTCAACAGTCCATTTAAACTTCCACTGCTATGGATAAAGCTTTTCAAAGTAGCCCGTCAATCTGAAGAGCACAACTATGTGTGAAAAGCATAACTTGAATCCTCCCAAAAAGGCAGGAAAGCTTCAAAATGTTAAGTAGAATTTATCTCTAAATAGGAATATGGGTGAGTTTCCCCTCTCCCTTCATTGATCTGTCTCCCAGTAGCAATAGGTATTACTTTTAGTGCAAACTGGTAAAAATCGATGTTTTAAATGAGTGTGGCCAGAGCCTCGGTGGGCAGGCACAGAGGAGTGGCACTGGGTAACTAACGGACAGCTGCAGTAGTCCACAGGGAGGCAGCCAGCTCTGAAGCAGGGCACTGACTCAGGGTATGAGGGAGCGGTGCGTACCGGCGAGAACAGACATGATTGTTGTTGATTTGGACATGAGTGAGGGAGCCAGCTAGGATCCGTTCTTTCATTCCACAGGTGACTACTGAGGTGCCTCCAGAAGCTGTTTTAGGAACCAGGGTTGCACAAGACAGACGAATCCCTGCACTCATGGAGCTTCCACTTAACTGGGAGAAGACAGTGAATGTCAGCACATGAAGAGCCACGTCCTAAGGGTTCTGGAGAAAAGCAAAGCCAGGTGAGGGGGCCCTAGGGAAAGCTTCTCTTTAGAAACTTCTCAGCAGAGGAGAGAGGAAATGAGAGCAAAAGCCCTGTGCAGATCTGGAGGAAAACTGTGCCTTGCCCAGGAAACAGTCACTGCAAAGGCTTTGTGATAAGATCATCGTGGGTGTCTTGGAAAAGCATGGAGGCAGGGCAGAGAGTGCAAAGGGCAATAGCTAAGGAGATGGGCTCCAAGGGCAAGGGGCCAAGTGACGTCAGCCCCCCGGGACTTGGGCTCTGACTCCAGTGAGATGGGAAGCCAGTGGAGGTTTCAGGCAGGAGTGATAAACCTGACCTTCATTTGGGAGAATCACTGAGGCTGCTTGTGGGAAACGGGCATAAGCAAAGTTGGAAGCAGGGACCTGTTAGGAGCCTTTGCAATCACTCAGGAGAGACAGCCGTGGCTCCCCGAGTGGTGTTGGAGTCTGGGTGGACTTTGAGCAAAGCCAACAGCAAAAACAGTCAAGGGTAAGTCTGAAATTTGTGGTTTGTGCAACTGGAAGAAAGGAGCAGACTTTTCCTAAGAAGCCAGCCTGAGACCCGGATTTGTAGAAGGCAAACCAAGAGTTGGCGCTGGGTATGTTATGTCTGAGGTTCCTTCAGACAGCCACATGGACGTGCCAAGTAGCTAGATGGGCAAAGTGGACAGAAGCTCAGAGGGAGGTCAAGGCTGGAAATAAAAGCTTTTGGAGTCATCATTGTGTAGAAATGATATTTAAATCCTAAGTTCTGGGTGAGCAAGTCCAGGACTGACTAGAAAGGGCAGGATGGCTCCTGGGGCTCAGATTTGGGCTACCGGAAGAGACAGGGGACACAGTAGGCAGAGTGAGTTTTGAGGGGAAGATCCTGTGTTTACTTGTGGACACGGAATTCAAGGACACCACAAAGGGACAGGAGGTGCCTGGGAGGCTGTCAGGTCTAGAGATCGGGAGCTCGGGAGAGAATTCTGGTTAAGAGAGGGCAACACAGTCCCAGAAATAAATGGACAACAAATGCAAATTATATAAACCTGAGCCCTTTCACCAATTCCCGGAGTTAGGGCAAACAGGTGTCAGTGCAGGTGTTCCAGGGATTAGACAGGAATTTGAACCCACAGGTGAAATCTCCAACCATACATCATGTGAGGAAAACACCCGCATACAAGAGCGGGGTAGAGGGAAACAGAAGCCCCTTCCCCTCCCCAGCTCTGAGCACCATCTGCTCCAGGGCACCTGGGACCCGGGAGGCAAGGGGAGGAGTCCTATGGGACAGAGAGAGCGGCTGGGAGGAGGAGGGGGACTCTGGTTAGCTATTGCTGTGAACACACCACCCCAACTTGGGAGTTGACCAGCACATTTTTATTATGTAAGTGATCCTGGGGTCGGGAATCTGGATGGGGCACAGCAGGAATGGTTTGTCTCTATCCATGATGCCTGGGGCATAAACTCAGGAGACCCAGAATCGGCTGGAGGTTCCTTCACGCATGTGGCCGGCTTCTGGCCTTGGTCAGCTGAAGGCTGGGAATGTGACTTGGGATTCTCGGGCACAGATGTTGGGTGCTGAGAAAGAATGTTCTGAGAACCAGTGGCTAAGGGAGCTTTGGGGGTGGGTGTGGTGTGGCAACAAATGTCTGAAGAAGTGTGAACCTGTTCCCCTAACTCATTTGCAGTGTTGTAAACCAAAGTTACTTCAATAAAGTAAAGGAAGGAAGGGAGGGAGGCAGGGAGAGAGGGAGCAAGGGAGGGAGGGAGAAAGGAATGAAGGGAAAGGAGAGAGAGTCGCTACCTCAGGGATACCAGGTTTTGCCCATCCAGCTGCATGTACCTCTGATTTTCAATCAGATACCAAACAGCCATCTGCCTCATGGGGGCTGGATCCCTCCGAATACTACACTCAAATCACAACAATCCACTGTCTTTTTCTAGAGATGGTTTTAGAAGGCAGTCCTGGTCACAGAGGCAGTAAGTGTGCTTGGAGTACCACAGAAAGTGAGTTCCTTACCCCTTAAAAAGAGGTGCAGAAGAAGAAACTGTCCCTCATTAGCAAGATATTTTCATGTCTTCTTGTGAAACTGCACAGTAATGAACCTGCTGAGTGTTATAAAATGTGAAAATGGAAAGCAAATGGATGTTGGCATAGAGCTAACTCAGGAGCAGCCAGCCTCTGGGTGACTTTTTACATGAGATAATAATTATCCTTCTTTTTGAATCACTAGTTGTTGGATTTCCTGTAACTTGCCACCGAAAATATCTACACTTAAACATATGTCAGTTTCTATCTACCTGTCTACCTCTCTCCCATTTACTTCCAGAATTAGTCTTATCTTACAGTTAAAAGCACAGGGGAAAAATAAGAACTAGGGTAAGTAAGTATTGAAGAAACTTCTGTTTCTGATGTCACTGCCTGCTAGGTATCCTAATGACCCTCCTGATAAAAACAGCTGGAGTTATTTTAAATATACATTTTCAAATGAATCAGTTACATGTATCAGCTTACATTTAAGTCAGTGGAGACCAGAAAAATCATAAATAAACTACATACTATGTCAGGAGGTAATGATGTACAGAGAATGATTTGGGGAAGAGAGATAAGAAATAAGTAGGTTACAGGTTATAGCTTTAAATGGGGTGCTCAATGGGGGGGGGGGCTCATTGAAATGGTAACATCTGTGAAAAGACTTGAAAGTGATAAGGGAAAGGCCATATAAATATCTAAGGGAAGAATGAATCAGGTAGAGGAAACAGCCAGTGGAAAAAACCCTAAGTTGTGAACATGTCTGCAATGTACAAGAAATAACAAAGAGTGTTTGATTGGAGCTAAACGAGTAAAGGGGAAAATAGAAGAGGAAATTATAGTATTAATGAATATAGAGTTTGAAATTGGAAGTAATTTTCTTTCAGCAATTTGAAATTTTCATTCATTCTCTAGTTTTATGGTTGCAATGGTTTCAATGTAGAAATCTACTACCAGGCCTGTTTTATAGTCTTTTAAGAGAACATATTTTAAACTCTATCTACTCTTAATATTTTCTCTTTGTTTCTGGTTCTCAGAAGTTATTCTGAGTCTGAATTTGGTTCTTTATATTCATTCTGTACAGTATGCTGTACAGATGTACCCTTTAAGTATCCTGCAACTCGACATCTCTCTTTGG
The DNA here is from genome assembly GCA_004024925.1 of Scalopus aquaticus. NCBI lineage: Eukaryota > Metazoa > Chordata > Mammalia > Eulipotyphla > Talpidae > Scalopus > Scalopus aquaticus. The sequence continues at coordinate 25,867 of PVIJ01006817.1, forward strand.
TTTTCCATAGAGAATATAGAAATCTCAACCATCAGCTCTTTACATACTGCATCTTACCCATCTTTCTCATTCCTTGCACTCTGAGACTACAATTACACATAATTTAGATATTTTCTTAGTCATATTTAACATGTTTCATACATTCTTTTCTGTATTTTGAAGAATTCTTTTGTATCTCCTTATTATGGTCAGATGTTTTCTTTTGACCTTTTTCCAGTCCACTAATTCTCTCTTCACATGTATCTAATCTACTGTCTAACCCATCTATTGAGTTCTTAATGCCAATTTTTATATATTTAAGTCGCCAAATTTATTCTTTAATAATTTTCATGGTTTCTAGTTCTCTGCTGAAATGAGCCATCTTTTCATATAAATTATCATATTAGTCACTGTACTGAAAAATCTGATAATGCCAATTACTGAGTCTCATGTGGCTCTATTTTTCTATTACTTTTTTCTCTTGATTTTTCTTGGCTAATTCATGTCTCTTTGCATGTTTGGTAACTTTTGATCAAATTTTGACATTGCGAAAATAAATGTTGACATTTATTTATTTATTTATTACATATTACATATTAAATTTATTGCATATTAAATGTTGACACCCCACACCATTTGAAACTCTGGCACATGTTCTCTTCCTCAAGAAAGAATACACATTTACTTTTCACCTGTGGCAAAGCCAGATCATCTTAACACAATCAGGAACTGAGTTGATCTAAGACTTTTCTTCACTATGTATGTTAGCTCGTCTATTTCTGATTCACTCAAAGTTGCAAACTGAAAAGTGCTATGAAAGACGTAAATGGGATGAGAGAACAAAGGTAATTTGGTCTAGGAGTGAGAACTGATGCTGCTTTAACTAAGGCCCTCAAGGAAAGCCTTACTTAGGATCACATATTTTAAACTCTATCTGCTCTTAATATTTTCTCTTTGTTTCTGGTTCTCAGAAGTTATTGTGAGTCTGAATTTGGTTTTCTTTATCTTCATTCTGACTAGTATCCTGTACAGACATATCCTTCATGTATCCTGCAACTTGACATCTCTCTTTGGTTTTCCATAGAGACTATAGAAATCTCAACCATCAGCTCTTTATATATTGCATCTTACCCATCTTTCTCTTTCCTTGCACTCTAAGACTACAATTACACATAATTTAGATGGGTGACTCTTGAGGCCCAACTTAAATGATGAAAAGGAAAAAGCCATGTGAAGATGTCGATTCTTCCAGATGGAGTTATTAACAAATGCAAGTGCCCTAAGGTAGAAATGAGCTGGAGTTTTTGTGTAATAGAAAGAAGATGGGATGACATTGTAAGATGGTTAAAATTCAAATATTAGAAACCCTGGCAAAGAGTATGATTTTATTCTAGTTATAGCATGAAATTATTAAAAAATTTTATGCAAGGGAATGACATGATCTGGTCCATATTTTTGAAAGATAACTGGCTACCATGTGGAAAAACATTCATGGGGGAACAAGAATTGAAGCAGAAAGACCACTGATAAAACTTTTGGCCATAATTTAGATGCGAGATGATGATGGCAATCACTGGGTAACAGTGCAAATAAAGAGAAATATTGAAGTATTTGAGATATATTTTGGAAGTAGGATTGACAGGGCTTATTGCTGAATCAGATATGAAGGAATTCTTAAGCATTTGGGTGGAAATGCCAAGATAGAGAAGTATGGGGAAAGCATAGGTTTGAATGATAAAAGTCAAGAGTTCCATTTTGAAGCTGATATATATAGTATTACTATATAATATTAATATATATAAATATATATTATTAATATATATATAGTATTAATTTGGTGTCTTTGGTTGAAAGAATCAAATGGCTTAGGCAAAATGGGAAATGATTGACCGACTCTCTTGGAAAATACAGCCTCATGGACAGTTGAATCGAGTTGCTCCGTCATCCAAATACATGCATAATCCCACTGTCCTCTTTCTCCTCCTCTTTGCTGTGATGAGTTAAGACTAAAATGACTGCAGTCATGCCCCTCTCACTGGGAAATTGTCTACAGCAGAGAAAAGGTGACCTTCCCACAGCCAGTCCTCCTATTAGTGCCTTCTCCTGCCCTATCACTCACTGCGTGAGGGTTTTTATCTGCTTCTCCCTCTAGGAGCAGACAGAATACCTTCAAGGGTAAGGACCAGATGCTATTCCCTCTGAACCAATTTCGAGTCTTGCACCTGGACTTAACGTCTGTGAGGCCTTGGACAAGTCACTTAACCTCTCTGACACTTATTTTTCCTTATCTCTCCATTAGTGATTATAAATAGATATTTGGGTAGGTTATGAGGATTACATAAGACATGAAAGACAAAATGCTAGTACAGTTTAGGGACTCTGTTCTGATAATGAGGATATAACAAAGGCTGTCACAACTTCCTGGGTTTGATCTTGAACAAATGGGCGAGGAGGTGTGAAGCTGGAGGAATGGAGCCTGGCAGCAGGGGGGAAAGGCAGTGCGGGGCAGTGGGCAGGAGTGTCCAGTGCTTCTTGGGCAGTTGCTTTGGCTAGCTCCACCCCATACTTGGCCTGCCCAGTGGGGGCCCTCCCTAAGGTCCCTACCCACAACCAGGCAGGCCCCAGCCTGTACCCCACTCCTCTGCCAGCAGCTGGGGTTTGCTAAAGCAGCATACATTCCTGAGGGATTGATAAGATTCTTGAAGTCACACCTACCACCCACTGCCTACCTCAGGCTGGGTAGGTCAGAATACTAGGCCTTCCTGCCCCCCACGGCAGGGGCTGGCTGCCAGCCCCCCACCCCCACATGCACATGCCCGTCCCTCCTTCACAGGAGGGTACAGCTTTAAGGAACCCCAAAAGGCCCCCTAGCACCCTCCTTCCATTGAGCCTGGGCTTAGCAATCTGGCCCCTACCTGATGCTTATCAATTCACTCCTTCCCTCCCCCATGAATCCCACAAATTAAGAAAAGAAAAGAAAGTGCTCAGAATCCTTCACCGCTAGAGAACCTGTGGTTGGGGTGACCTAGGCATCTGCAACTCAGGGCGTGCCAAGAACTCTGGGTGCCTGGGACCCCAGGTACAGGACACAATCAAGCCACGATTGTGGAGGGTGCAGAGGGGACTCCGGGGGAGTTTTCAGCCTCTGGCAAGCAGGGTCCTGCCCTGACTCCCTGGGGTGACGAGGGCAAGTGGCTGAAGCCCTTAGCTTCTGGGACTCCATCTGTAAAATGGAGATTGGCCATAAGATAAATGAATATTAAATGAAAAGAATGCTCCGAAAGAGTCTAGCAAGAGGTTGGGCATCTAGCCAGCAATCTCAAAACTGAGCGGTTACCGTGGTCCTCATTAACATGAGCAAAGGACTAAAAGTCTGTGACCAGACTAGAGACTAAAAACACAGATACCTGCCCCCAGCATGGCAGAGGCCCAGGATCTCATCACCTCTTACCTGATTGCTTCTTCCTCCTCCAGAGCCTACAAGGGGGCGGGTGGGGAGCCCGGCCCAGCCTCCTCCTCTGCTCACTGCCCTCTGCTGCCTGCTGATCTGATGATTCATCCCCGCTGCAGGCCATAGACATGCCCACCAGAAACCCATTTTTCCAGTTTCCCCTCCTGAGCTAGGGGCCCCACAGGCTCACCCTGCTCCTTGCATAGTCAAGAGTAGGGGGTCATGAGGGAAGAAAAGGTTTCCTTCTTGTCTCCTTTCCCAGACCTGGGACCTAGGTCCCAGGGGTTGGGGGATCAAGGGACAAGACAGAAGGAAAGAGATGACCCCCCTCTCTCTTCCTGAATTAGGTCAGAGAAGCTCTGATCCCCGGAGAGGGAGGCCCAGCTCACTTGAGGCTGGTGAGTGGAGGTAGTGGAGGAGAGGCTGGAAGCCCCTCTGGTGTCTCAAAAGCAACACCAGGCAAGTATCTCCTCCATGACAAAACTGCACCCCGCCACCCCGCCACCGCCCCCAAAGACGCTGTCCCTCAGGTGGAAAACCTGGGAGTCCCCACCTTCTGGCCAGCGTCTCCACCCATCCAGGTGCTGGCCGGCTCCTCCCCTTTCACCTGGACCCGCCCACCCACGAGGCTTTCCCACGCTCCCCCCCCACCCCGTGGCTCCCCATCAGCTCGTCCTCCCTCACCGCTCTCTTCAGCCTCCCGCCTTACAACCTGTTCGAAGGGGCTCTTACCACAAACTGGTCAGACTGGAGGGCAGACTTGGGAAGGAGCAAACCCAGCCTGGGGGGCAGGAGCTTCTGTTCAGACAACGAGGGGATGGGGCGGGGCGCACTTGGGGGGCTCACTCCCTGAGCACCTGCAGTGCGGGGTCTCTTTTCCTTCACCACAACGCGTGAAGGAGGATCTCACTGGACCCATTTTACAGATGAGGAAACCGAGAGGTGGGGAGGCCACAAAAGGCTGCAACCATCCTTCAGCCGGGAGGTGAGAGTTAGATTTTGAGCTCCAGTCTGATTTCAAAGCCTGGTTTTCTTCAGTGTTCGCAGCTTTCTCTAGAGAAGTGGGGGTGGGGAGGGGGTAGTAGTCTATGGTTGGACAGCCTTTAAGAGTCATATATACAGTGGAAGTATAATGTATAACTGAAATCTATATGATGTTATAAACCAATGTTACTTCAATTTAAAAAAGTTAATATAAAAAAGTGTCAATGCACCAAGTGGTGCCCTGAGAAACTCTGGAGGGGTATTTGTAGGGTGTTGTGCATGTGTGTGAGCGTGTGCGTGTGAATGTGCGTGCGTGTGTGTGTGTGTGTGTGCGCGCGCGCATGTGTCTTCCTGTCTTTCAGTCTGTCTGTCTGGAGTGTCCAACTCCTGGAGGTCCCAGGATGCTCTGACTGAAAGTGAATCTTGCCCACTGCTGCCCTCCGCTGACCAGAGGGAGAACTTCTCCAGTCTCTTGGGAATTTGATTTGCAGGGAACCATGATGCCCAAATTCAGGGATCCTGGAAAACCAAGTGGTCTGAGGTTAAATTCCTAATATATAAAGAGCTCCTAAAAAGCAATAAGAAACAAACTTACCCAGCAGAAAACAAGACAAAGGAAAATAGATTGTTTCACTAAAGAAAATATCCAAATAACTGATAAGCAGATTATCAACTTCAACCAAAGAAATAAAAATTAAAACAAGAAGACAACATGTTCACCTATTAGGTTAGAAATTGATAAGACCTTCTCTAGAAGGTGTTGAAAAATGGGTGCTCATATTATGGGGAGAGATGAGAATTGGCACTAATTTTTTGTAGGATAGTTGGACAACATACAAAATTTTAATGTTCCCATTTTTGACCCAACAGTTCCACATTTAGAAAGGAATTATGTTTAGAGATGGTCACTGCACCCATTCATTTATAGAAGAAAATGAAGATAAAGAAGTAGCTAGCATTTTCTAATGTTTATGGTGATCACATTGACACATTTGTGTAAGTGGTATATTTGTATGTAAGTATGTAATCAAAATGAAAACTTAAAAATAACAAGGTAAATATTTTTACATAGATAGCCATGAAAAACTTAGATTGCAACACAGTTAAATACTTTGATCCCATTTACATAAATTTGTATGAGACAGTGTTTGGTGTGTGTGTGTGTGTGTATGTGTAGGGAATTGTCAAAATCTTAACAGTGACTACTTTTGTATAAAAGAATTGCACTTGAATTTTACTTTTCCTTCACGCTTCTTTCATGCTTTATATTTTAAACAATGATTCCACATTATTTTTATAAAGAAAACTAGTTTTATTTTGAAGAAGGAAAGCAATCAGAGGATCTTGCTTCCCCAAGGAGTGATCGCCAGTAGAGTTGGGGTCACCCTAGGAGGGCTTGCCAGAGGGGTGGGGTAGTAAGGGGGACAGAGGACTAGGGCCTGATCTGGGGACCACTGAGAAGTTGCCTGCAGCCAGTCCTGGGTAAACAGAAACAGGACGGTCTGCTTGTCTGATACCCTCACTTTGGAGCAGGAGAGGTAGCTAAGCACGGCCCAGAGAGGGCAAAGGACCGGGCAGAGGATGCACAGGGAGCCGACGCTGTCAGGCACCAGATCCCAAGCCTCAGACCCCGAGGCCAGAGTGCCTTCCTCACCGCGCTCACTGCAGAAGGTGGGTCTGAGGGTCACGAGCAAGGTCCCTCTTCAACAGCATGTTTCCACAGGTGTGGTGCTGCCACACACGCCTGCAAGAGCAGTTGTCTCCGACTCCGGCTCCTGTCTCTCAGCCAAGAAGCCACAGCTCCCGGGAGCAACTGAAGGGCATGTGACCAGTGCTGAGGTACGAAGCTGAGTTGTAGGGGAACACGGGGTGGCCTCTCCTTTCTATCCCCATGACTTCCCCTCACCCTCCTCACTGGTCTCCGGACCCCAGCACTGCTTCAACAATTCATTCCCTAAACCACTTCAGAAACACAGCTCTGACAATGCTCCCCCACCTTAGAAAAGCTGTCTGTGATTCCCCACTGCCCTCAATCAAGGCCTTCAGCAGTGTGGCCCAACCCCCATTCGCAGCCTCCTGCTTAACCCCACCCACAGTCCCCTCCACTGGGGTCACATCGGATGTGCTAAATCAAGCATGTCCATTTACCTCCCCGTACATTTTCTCACGCAGCCCTCTCTATTCATTGTAATATTCCTGCCTTCTCTGGGCACCTTCTGCTCATTCTTTAAAATTCTCTTAAACACCCCCTCCTCCAGGAAGCTTTACTTGATTCCTACAGGGATATTCAAGGAAATACATGAAACTATTCATGTCTGCTCTCCTGTGACTTCAATTATGACATGTTTTTCTTTGCTTCTTTTTATCATATTTCACATCTTTTGAACTGAGTTTTTAAAATCCCTTTCCTTTGTTCCCTTAACTAGCAGGAAAGTTGAGTAAACGTAAGGCACACTTAAAATCTAGAGTTGAGTAAAATTCCTCATCAATACAAAATCAGATGTTTCCACTCCACCTGGTAATTATTCTTATTACTGTGAGTAACCCAACCTATTCAGATTCGCCAACCCATTGCCGGTCTCTTTGTTCACCATTACCTCTTGCTTCCCACACTTTCCTTCTGGGTTTTTTTCTAATAGCTTTATTGAAGTATAATTGGCATATAATAAACTGCACATATTTAAAGTGAACAATTTAAATGTTTTGACATTCATTTGCATCTGTGAAATCATCACCACCACCAAGATAATGAACATCACCCAACAATGTTTCCTTGTGATTCTTTGTGATTATTCCCTCCAATCCCTGCACCACCCCATCCACAGGCAATCTGCTTTCTGTCACTATGGATTAATTTCATTTCAAGAATGTTATGGGAATGGAAGCCTACAATATGTACTCTTCTTTGTCTTCTACTCAACACAATAATTTTGGGATTCAGCCATATTGTTGCACATATAAATAGCTTGTCTTTTTCATCGCTGAGTAGTAGTCCATTGTATGGATATACCTCACTTTGTTTATCCATTTGCCTACTGATTTGGGACATGTGGGTTATTTCTAGTTTGGGCTACCATATATAAGCAGCAAAGAATATTTGATACAAATCTTTATATACAAAACCTGGATCCCCAAGCCTGTGAGACATTTCATTCAAGATCTCCATCTCCTCTTCCATCACAACATGAACAGCCATAACTATACATCCTAGAATACTTAGTAATCTTCCAATTTTCCCATGAAGATTTAGCCTTCCATTAGAGTATGAAGAAAGAATGGCATGTGCCAGGATGCTGGAGCTCCCAGCAGTGTCACTAGGGAGGCTGGTGCAAAGATGGACCCAGAGAAGTTGGCCCCGCCCCTGCCAAGCCCTCATCCATAGCAGCCTAACCCACCACACTGTCTCTTTAAGATATACCTGGCCTGAAAAAAAAAAATATATATATATACCTGGCCACCCTGACCTGCTGTCAGGTAGCCTTTCTAGCAAGTCACAGGCTCTTTTTTTTTTTTTCCAACATAAAATTCTCTCCAGTGAAAATGCTGGAGCTCATAGCCAATGCCACACCAACACACAAGTCATATTTTCCACACCCCTGGCTTATTTTGCTTGTTCTTTGAGTTCCTCTGAATCACATTGATCACAGAACAGAGATACTGCTGGTGCTGGAGGCAAGAGGATGCATTCTTCAAATAGTTTGAAAACAGGACATCAGTGGGAAAGAGAGGAATGAGCTGCCTCCCGATTCTCAGATAGGGTAATGGCTTCCACTCTCGGTAACTGAAGGTCAGTCACTCTGGGTGCCCTCTGCAATCTGCCGCTTCTGTCACCCCAGCTCACACCCACACAAGCCCCAAGGGCCACCCCCTGAGCTGGCAAGGGGAGCACCATTGCTTCCAGTCCTGCTTTGACAGAGCCACAGGGAAGGCCACAGGGTCAGAGGCCATGGCCCAGGAGCCATTTCTTCCCTTTTTTCTCCCCTGTGGCTCCCTCTCCCCTCTCTCTGAGACACCCCAAACATATAGTTATTAAGCTGCTCTGTGTCATCCCGTTTCGTTTGTTTCAGGTCTTTTTTCTTTCTCTGTTTTATTTTGGATAGTTTCCAGGGCTATGTCTTTCAGTTCACAAATCTTTTCTCTACAATATTAACACTGCCATGAATCCCTTCTAACACATTTTTCATCTCAAACATTGTAATTTTCATCTCCAGAATTTTGACTTGGGTGTTTTTAAATATCTTCCATGACCTGACTAAACATGTTTAAACTTTCTTCTAGGTTCTTGAACATACAGAATTTCAATAATAATAGGGATTTTAATGTATTTGTTTCCTAATTCTGTCACCTTCATTTCTGGATGTTTTGATTGGCTGATTTTTCTCTTCTCCTATGTAGTATTTTCCTGCTTCCTTACATGCATGGCCACTATTTTATTGGATGCCAGACATGAATTTTACCTTGTCATGTGCTGGATAATTTTTGTATTCCCATAAAAATTCTTTAAATTTGTTTGGGAGGTGGTTAAGTCACTTGGAAATCATTTGATCCTTTCAGATCTTGCTCTTAAGCTTCTTGGCAGAACCTAAATAGCATTTAGTCTAGAGATATTTTCCCCCATTATTGAGGTAAAACCTCTTTGAGTCCTCAATACTCCAAGAATGAGGCATTTTTCTCTCTAGGATGAGGAGCACAGCACGACCCAACCCTGGGTGCTCTCTGAGTATTTTTTCCCTCTAGTCCTTTAGAGTTTCTTTCTCCAGTCTTAGGATGTTTCCCCACACCTCGCACAGACCTGCACTCCCTGCTCTCCCCTCTGCAGTCCTCTGACCTGTAAAATGCAGCTTCTGTCAACTCAGTTTGTCTCCTTATCTCAGAAGGGCCTCTGGGGCCTGCCAGGTTTGCCTTACTGCCCTGAGGCCTGCAAACTCTAAAATAAGCTGGTTTCACAGATGACAAGATTCACGTCATCTGCTCCCATCTCACAGAGACCACTGACCTTTGCTGCCTGGCTGGCGCCTTAAGAACTACTGTTTCTTATAGTTTGTCCAGTTTTTTCATTTGTTCCAGGTAAAAGGGTAAATTTGGGTAGTGTTAGTCCATCTTGGCTAGAAGTGAAGTCCTTTCCTTCTTAATTTAATTTTCTTCTTCCTGAAGCTCATCCTGCATAAATTCTTTGAGCAAAAGAGGTAGCATTACTGTATTTGAGATACAATTACCTTATCTCTTGGTCTGTGTATAACAAAACATTTTTTTAATTTCACATTTACCTTTATATGATGATGAGCTGAATTGCTTTTCTGATCATTCTGAAGATAGTATTCCACTGGTATCTATCGTTGTGCTGCTGAGAAATTGGCTTTGGTGAGAATGTCATTTGTGAATAATCTATTTCCTCCATGGTCTGCTCTGATTTTTTTTTAAATCTTTATTGTTTTTCAATTTCCCTATAACATGTCTAGGAATGGAATAATTTTTTTCCTACTCAGAACTCAGTGTACTTTTTCATTTTAGGGGCTCATTTTTCTTCATCTATAGAAAATTCTCCACCATTATTTCTTCAAATGCTGTTTCTTTCCTATTTTCTTCTTCTGGAACAACTATCAAAAAAAATGTTGGAACTTCTCATTTTCTCCTCCATGACTTTTCATTTATCTTTCATTTCTTTCCATTCCATTTCTAGTTCCATTAGATATAATAGTACCTAATATTTACTGAGCACTTACTATGTGCTGTAAGAACTATGAGTCACTTTTAAGACCTATAAACTGATTTAATCCTAATAATACTATGGATTAGGTACTAACATATCTCCATTTTATAGATGAGAAAACTGAGACACAGAGAGGTTTAAAAACACACCTGAGGTTTATAACTATTCAGGGAATGAAAGTAGTCAGATATTTCTATAATTTTTGGTTAGAGGGTCTGGACTGACACTCTTCTCAAGGCGTCCAGATTGCCCCTTAGTAAAGTAGGGACACATGAAGGTAATATGACAAGTGGAATCTTGGCCAAAATCCATCTCACAGTGAGTCCCCTGGGTCTGCAGACACTACTGTGACCACCCCCCATCCCTGAATACCTGATTGCGCTGAGTAAGCTTAGCAGCTTGTGGAACATCACACAGGTTTCTTTTTTTTTAAGATTTATTTATTTATGCATACAAGCTGGGGTACAGGCCAGAGGCATGGGGTGGCGAGAGGGTTCACCAGAGGCAGAGTGCGGAGCAGAACAGGCAGACTGTTGGAAATACACTGCTGAGGTGAGCAGTGGGCCAGGCAGGAGAGGTCTGCTGCGCCATGTGGGAATCTCCCCGGCCGGGCATCGAACTCACGTCACTGTCCACAGCGCAGCACTTAACCATTGCGCCACCAGGGTGGCCCCACACAGGTTTCTTAATGTGTACCGAAGACCCATATGGTAGGAGAGCCAAGTGGAAGGAATGAAATAAAACACATACACCAGACTGGATAGCAAATTAGAAGTTGTAGTATGCCCTGTGGTGAATGACAGAAGTTAGCACTGCCCTCAAAGATGTAAAGAATGCAGGAGTGGAATCCCATGGTATTTCCACACAGTTCACCAGCCTTGCATTGCAAGCAAACAAACAAAACCCAGCTAGGTCCTGCGGTAACTAGAATAGACTGGTAACCTCTGACACTTGGCACGTGACAACTGTTCTGGCAAGTTCATTTTCCTTTTGTTCTCAGTCATTTCCAGGAAAACTGGGGAAGAGGAAGTAGAAGCTGCCCTCTGAGACATGCACAGGAGAGAAAGTGGAATATAAAAAGATTCAAGGGTCTCACATCACAAAGACTTAGCGGTCTAAAATCTAAGAGACATCCCCTTCCAAGTAATAGATGAATAACTGTTTCTTGTGTCTCTGACACTCAGTAGACCTCCAGATTTTAGAATCAGCATCATGTGGAAATATTTCTGCAATCTATTTATCAGATGCCATCGTGACAGAAGGACTTACAATAAGAAAGGACACGCATGGGGCCTTTGGCAAGCCCCAGTGGGAGAGTCTTAGTATAGACCTCTAAGATTCCAGAGCAAAGGCCTGCTTTCTGCAGCAGGAAAACATTTAGTTTTTGAAAATCACAGCCTGGTGTGCTTACAGGGATCTAAAAGAGCTTGAGCAAGTGATCATGAGAGATTAACTCACTGTGTGGCCAGAGCTTCTAGTCATAAGTTGTACACTGTCAGCTCCACCAGGTCATAAAGTCAGACCAGCGCAGCAGCAAGCCACCATGGAATGAAGTGGAACAATCAGATCAGGCCTGAACAGGACCAGAAGGATAATACATTGCACCAGCAGGCCAGACCCCAGATTGTCACTTCCGTTTGCACCAGCACCTCTCCCTCAGTCCACACCTATGAATTCATGAGGGATTCCTATGACCAATTACAGAAGAGGAAAAACCTTGGCCCTGGTTTATGGACAGGTTAACATAACAATTTGGTAGAAGACAAACATGTACCTTTGCTGCACTACAGTCCCTCTCAGGGGGACTGCAGGATTGTGGGAAGGGGAAATTCTCTCAGGCAGCAGAACTTCACATAGGGCATTGAGGACTGAACTTGGTGCAAGAGGAGAAGTAGCTTGAGGACTCCTCGGCGGTAGGGATGGTCTGGATGATTGATCAGGAAGCTATAAAAGCAAAATTGAAAAGCTGGAGTTAAGGAAATCTATGGGGAAAAGTTTGGGATTGATTTTGACAGAAATCTAGAGAAAAAAATTGTGATTAACCTAAGTATAAAATATATGGGTTTCTGTCCCATTTCTGTGTCTGCCAGTGATGCCCATTGCAGAGGAGTCACTGAACAATGGCTGAACAAATATCATGGGGTTCATCCAATTAACAAGAGCCAACCGCATGCTCCAGTCACCCTCGAGCAGACACAATGGGTCCATGAAGTGGCAGCCGCAGTGACAAGGATGGACGCCAGGCATAGACCAATAACACAGGCTCCCTCCTGCCAACACTGATGTAGGTGTTAACACTATTCAGTGTCCAGTCTGTCAGCGCAGAGACTGACATTGAACTCTTCACATGGCACTATCCCTGAAGGAGAGCACCCATCCACATGGCAGCAGGTTGATTAGAATGAACCCAACCATCCTGGAATCAATGAGGATTGCCTGTTCAGCCCCCTGCGTCTTGGCTAGCACTGCTACCTAAGGGCTCTCCGAGTGTCATTTATCATGAGATCCCCCGTAACCATGGAGGAAGTGGGCCCTTGACCCTATTAGCCACTGGTCCTACCAAATGCCATATCAACCAGAAACTGAGCATGATGACTTGAAGGTATAACTAAGGCATCAGCGTGAAGGTAGGGTTGAGGGACTGTCCTTGAGTTGTATTTATGCACCTGGCGGCAACAGCCATTATATATGTGCTGCATCCTTGATTGGTAGAATACACAGATTTGGGAATCAGAAATGTAGCCCTTCTCATCTTTACCCCCAATGACTCACTTGGGCTGTTGGAATAGTTCTCAGAAGGTAAGGGGAGAACACGTCTATGAGGTGACAGTGATGGTGTTAACGAATACTAAAATTTTATCTACCCTCACAATTTTGAGCTCCCATGCCAGTGAACCAACAGGCGAAGGAGTTGCCGAGCTGGCAGAGTAGTCGACCCCTATGTCCCAGGCGAGGGGCATCTGGAATGGATGGTGGTGGGCCTCCCTGGTGGTGCAACGGGTTAAACGCAGCACTATGAAGCTAATCAGAGCCACTGCAGCACAAGTTTGAAACCCAGCCAGGGGAGATTCCCACATGGCGCAGCAAACCTCTCCTGCCTCGCCTGCTACTCCCCTTAGCAGTGTACTTCAGCAGATCTGCCTGTTCTGCTCCCCACTCTGTCTCTGGTGAATCCTCTCACCCCCACTCCTCTGACCTACACCCCAGCTCTTGTATGCATAAATAAACAAATCTTAAAAAAAAATAGAATGGATGGTGGAGAAGGAAGGTGAAGAAAGAAGCTTCAGTTAGTCTCAGGACCAACATCAAGAGTGGGGTCTGTGGCTTGTTAGACTGCCCTCTTATTGTCTTTTATTTTTTAATCAATTGTGATTTTACTATCTTGAAGAAATAGTAGAGGATGCAAACTTCTACTAGTGCAAGGTGATCTGAGCGGTTGCCCACCAGGCTGGACTGTGAGATACCATCAGTGCCCTGCCCTATCCTTCCGACCTGTCACTGTGCTCCCCAGACTCCCGCTGCCAGCCTCTACATCAGGGATCTTCTTCCCACATCTGCAGAAAGTCAATGCCCACGCCACAGGTCACGAGTGCCGGGGAGCAGCCTCGGCATTCAAAGATGGTGTGTAAATACCCAACTCCCACATCCTTTGGGTAGGTCATTGTGAGTCATGTGTTTTGCACCATTTTCTAGAATTGCCCTGCAGGAGAGCCCTTCCCTTGCCCTCTGTGCTGGCAGGTTTCCTAGTGACCCTGATGGAGCTGCCTCCCTTCCCTGCATCACCTTCCTGCTTCCCAAGTAGTGTTACTTACACTTCCCAAATAATCTGTTTTCACACCTGTCCTTATTGCAAGGTCAGCTCTTGGAAGAACCTATGTAAAAACACATGTGGCTCTACATGCAAACTTTGAGGAGCAATGCTTTGGAAAGTGAACTCATTTCTAATTGTTATACACCTCCTTCCTTCTCCCTCTCCCCCATTCTCTCTCCCCCTCCCCCTCGGGGTGTGCACACAAGCATGTGTGAAAAAAGTCAGGGAGGGTATAAACCCAGTATTAACAATAGTTCTCTCTGGGTTTTGGAATCATAAATATTTCAAATTTTCATTTGAAATATTCAAATCCTTTTCATTTTTCTGCTATATTTTGTTTTTCTGCAGCAGCAACTGTATTTCAGCAGTTAACTTTCATTGGCAATTAGGAGATTTTTCATGAGTTCCATGGAGGAATAGGGAGCAGAGCCAGCTGTCCCAGCTGATGAATGGCAGGGGACTGTGTGCAGATGAATGAGTCTTCCAAGAAGCTGGGTTGAGAAAGGCAAGAAGTGAGGTGGTGGCTAAAAGTGGGGGGCTACAGAGAGTACTGCTTTAGAGGAGTGTGGGCTGAGGGAATGGAGCTGGTGTAGAGGAAGAGGACAAAAATACAGAGAGGAGAGGAGGATAATTGAAGGAGTTGGGTCCCAGGGGAGGCCTGCAAGGATCAGACAGGGGCCCAGGTGGAGGAATTATTTAGAACAGAAGGCACACTTGATCCCCAGACTGTTGGAAGGGATGAGGATGAAGAAGTTATAAATTCATCGACTTCGTGCACTTGTTTGCTTTACACTCAGCCTCATTTCAGGGAGGCCTTGAGGTGCTTCTATAGATCATTTGCGAAGTGGAAGGGGAGTGGAAGTGGAGGAGAGCCCCCAGGAGGGGCTCCCTGCTTCCTGGAGAGGGAGGCAAGTTCCCCCACTGAGGAAGAAGCAGGATGTGTATGGGGCTTGAGGAGACAGGCAAAGTTTGGAATGGTGACGGGCACTCAAAAGAGGGGGACAAGCCAGCTCTAGCCACTGGCTAGAGCTGAGGAGCCAAATGTGGCCTGATTCCAGGCTGCTTAGCTGTGTTGAGAGCCAGAAACCCGTGCTGCCAGCTTGCTCTGGCTTTAGGCAGCCTGCATCGCCCCCTGAGGTGCAGCTCCCTCCTCTGCAATGGGGAGAAAAATCCAAAGTCTGGAGAACTGTGGCGAAGATTTTTTTAAAAGACTTGATATATACACAATCCAATACTTTACTCAGATATTGGGGGGGGGAGATGAAATCCTGCTATATGCAACAACATGGGGTGACCTAGAGGGTCTTTAGCTAAGAGAAATAAGTCAGATGGAGAAGGACAAACACCATGTGACTTCACTCACATGTGGAACATAAAGAAACAAAGCAAGTGAATGAACTAAATAAAACAAAATGAGCTTTGGACTATAAGACAAAGTAGTGGTTACCAGAAGGAAAGGGAGGGGGTGAGGAGGGAGTAGAGATGGGGGGAAGCTGGATAAATCTGATAAAAGGGGTCACCTGTATGGCGATGGATGGAAAACGAATGCTGGTAGAACATACGGTAGTAGATGAGATGTTGATTTAAAAGGCTGTATGCCTGAACCTGACATGATGTCACAGAGCATTATTGCTTCTATTGCTAAAAAAAAATCAATAAAATGAGCAGAAAATAGTTTTAATAAATGATGGAGCTGAAGTGCCTGGCGTACTGCCTGGCACCCAGGACACTCCGTGTTCATTCTCTTGCCCCTCCCCTTTGCCCAAGCCAAGGTTACCTGACTGTAAAGTAATCTGGGGGCTGTTAACTTGTATTGGGGGATGCTGTTAGACACACAATTTTAAATACAGGCAACTCTCATCACTCACAGTAGTTATGTTCTCTAAAGTTGCTGCAAAACTTGAAAGAGCAAATACTGAATCATTGCTCCTTGAGGAAATAGAGGGTTTAGTTCTTCGAGGCTCTTGTCCCCAACTAATCGATACATAATCTTGTTTTATGTGCATTTCTGCTTAAAAACACCTGATTTAATACATACCATTGATTCATTAACATTGAACTCACTCATTCGTGCCTGAATGAAGTTCAACCTAACAAACATATTTTCTCCCCAAGGCACATCACAGCCTTCTCATGCTTAGGAATCGTGGACAGCACTTCAACACTGTGTTTTGAGGTGTAAATAGTAAAAGTAGGAAAATGAGGAAAAGCTGGTGCTGAATAGACCATGAAAAGGATACTCATTTTCAGTATGAGAGCTGAAGCAAGAAGGTGAAGAGTCGCCTTGTTCGATCTCTGCTGGGAACATGCACATCTGGCCACTCCGAGTTTTCACAAAGTGGAATCGAAATGTATTGCATATGGATTCCACAAATGACTACAAAGGCATCTCAAGTATTGATTTGTATGTGAAAAATAAATTTCCAGTTGGTGAATTTGCAAATACAGAATCCACAGAGAACACAGAGAATCAACTTTATTTTTTCTGATTATAAAATTAAATAATAAACAGCAATACAAGTTAAGCCCCCCTCCCTACACACACACACACCCCACACACACCCCTAGCCTAGGGATAAACTTGATTAGAATTGCTACAGAGTTCTACAGATTTTTGCTATGCAAATAACACCTGTGAGCATATGTGTAACTGTGTGTGCTTATGTCTGTATGTGGGTTTTTTTCCCATTCAACACTATCTCTTGATAATTAGAAAAATACATGTTCTTAAAGTTATTTTTTGAACAGAAGCATGCATTTCAATCATGATCTCCAAGTCTTAGTTCAGAACCCTCAAGGTTCCTTCTTTGTGCTTGCTCTAGTAACACCTTTTGCATTGTTGAAGCTGAGTCCTGGTATATTTGTCCTCCAACTTGAGAGAAGAGGAAACAGAACATAGAAAGGCAGAAGTCAATGCCTTATGGATTATTTCTATTTACATTCTATTGGGAAAAACTTGGTCACAAAGACACCCGAGCTGTAAGAGCAGGTGGAACGTGGTTTTCTTGGTGAAACAGTCATTTCTCCAGCTCCTACATTACTACAGAAGAAGAGGATGTATTTGCATGGACAACTTCCACCACATCTCCTTTCTCAGAATCTCAGCATCTTCCTCCACAAAACAGGGATAAGATCTACTCGGTAAGATTGTTATGAGACTCAAGTCCAATAACTTCTGTGAGAGGGCTCAGTAAACCTTACTGGGCTTTATTAGAGTTATTTACTGTTTTCCTTCTAAACTGCAAGCTCGTTGGGAGGAAGGGGTCATAGTTTCTCCATCCCCTTGCACAAAGCCTGCCCACAATCAACATCAGTAAATGCCTCAACTGCTATTTCTATTTCATTTTACTGGAAAGGACTTAGTCATAAGTCTACGAGAGCAGCTGGGAAGTGCTGACACTAGCAGACCAGCTACTTCTCCAGATACTGTGTTTCAATAGAAGAAGAGATGGACTACATATTGAATAAGTGAGGTCTACCATTTCATCCATCATCAGGTCTTTTTTCATTTCACTTCAAATACTTCAATAATTTGGACACTGACGTTTTTAAAAATCAGAATTGGAAGTGCACATCAGGTGTCACCTGCACTTGTTGCCAAGTCACAGCACACCACTAATAAAGTTGCTTAATCACAAAGATGAACCAGCTCACATATCTTCGTCTAGACTCTCCATTACACCACCAGCTCCTCTTTCCTGGGACGTATGTGCTGGCTGCATCCTCAGGCTGGGAGCAAGACAGCTGTGGAAATTCTGAGCATCACCACCAAACACATCCACACCCAGCAAAGGGAGCTGTGTTTCTGAAAGTGAAAAACCCTTTACAGAAGTCCCCTCCCACCGCAGACTACCACTCTGGTTTCTTTGGTTTTTTGGCCAGACCTGATTCACATGCCAAACCTAAACCACCATTGACAAGACAAATGCAAGTACCACAGTAATCTTGGACTGAATAGGACTTCTGGAGGGAGCTGGGATCAGCCTTCCTTTAGTCCCAAAGATAAGGGGGACACCTGAACAGTCAGGGGTCTAGCTGCACAAAAAAGTCAAGGAATGGCTATTGTATGAACAACCAACCTGTTTCTGGCAATAATGGAGACACTGGACCAGGTGATGGTGTGAAGGAGGACACTTAAAAGACAGAGGAGTGAACTTCAAGCTGTTTCTTAAATTGTACTTCAGTAAAGTTCAACTCCACTGAAGACATTTGTGGAGGAGGCAGAAAGTGGGGAGCCACCTTCAATGGTGGCTCTCACCTCTCTCACCTCCATATCAAATTCATAATAAAACTCCATAGTGTCTATACTTTCCATATGCTGACCTTCTTATCACTCTTGTGGCTGCAGTTCAGGTCTCACCTCCTGCAGGCACTGACAACTGTGACCTAATTGTGCCCAGTCTCTTCTGCAATCCACGTCTTTGCTGTTGCCGTGCAGCCACACACCTCTCCTGTGTGCTGAGCACTGCAAAAAAGCAGAGCTTGCGGATGGTATAATGAGCATCTTCCTGATTTCCTGAAACTCCTATCAGACTGCCAGTCATTCCTCTGCTTGGTCAGGAAATGCTTTACCATGACCCTCAATGCCCATCACTTCGCCCAAGCCCTTTCCCTCCCCACTCCACCCTGACAGTACACTTGCATTTCCCCAAAATATGCCCTTTCATGCCTCTATGATTTTGCACAAGCTGTCCCCTCTGCCCAGAAGTCCCTTATCCCCTCTCCATCTGGCAAATGAGGCAAGGTCTCCTATTATTCTTTCTCTCTCTCTCTGCCTCCACCGCCCCCGCCCCCCCAAATACAGCACTCCAGAAATGTTTGCTGAATGGAGGGAACCTCCAGAGTCAGGCAGGGTCAGGCTTTCCGAAGACGTCTCCCCCAGCCCTGCTTAAGAAAATGAACCCGAAATGGGAACACAGGACTTAAGAATGAGGGGTTCTTGAGCTTGCTCTGTGCAGGAGGGCATTGCTCGAGTTTATTTTTATATTTTATGAAAAAGTTCTATCCTATGCAGATTATACGACATTCCTTGCTTCTTTTAACGTAAAATATTATTTTCCTCAAATCTTTAAAGTGATGATCCCAAAGATGTTTTTTATTATTCTCTCAAACTGGCAGTCTCCCGACCCCCACCCACCGCAGGGACCGTAATCGAGATCTGGATGCTATTCCATGTGCAGACACTGAAGGAACAGCTGGGCTTAGCTCCCCCGGGAGCAGGAGAATGGTGAGGGCGAGCGGGAGGGGGTGGGGGTCTGCAGGCTGGAAGCCGGGTCCGGTCCCTTCTCCCCCGCCCGCCGCGGGGGCGGAGTCGTTTGGGCCCCGCCCCCGGAGGCGGGGAGGGCGCCACGGTAGCCTGCAGCTTGGGTTCGGCTGGTTCCGGGTTGAGAAGCTGCGCTGGGATCGGAGCAGTGGCCGCGGAGCCGGCGAGGGTAAGGGGTCGCATCGGGCCGGGTCTGGGGGCCGGGATCCGGCAACTGAGCGTGCCTGCACTCCTCTCCTCTGCCAAGTACAGCCGCGGTGCGGCTCCGCCTGGCTTCCCTCTCCCGCAGAATTCTCCATCCCAGCTTCTCCCCCTCCCCCACCGCACCCATCCCGGGATTTAACCCCCTCAGGGCCAACGCTCCCCTCCCGAACCCCCTTATTTCAGCACCCATTCCTTCGGACTGTCCCTTTCCCTAGAACCTTCTTCTCAGGAGGCTCTTCCCTCAAACACCCACAGCCCCCTCTCTCCAGCATCCACCACTACCTCGCTACCACCTCCCCCCGGGCTCGCATCCTGGGCAGTGTCTAGTCCGCACCCCTTCCTCGAGTTATCCACCTCCGGGACAGTCCTCCTTTCTTCTCCGGGAGCTCCTACTCCAGCCCCTGCCGGCCTGCTCCCCGCATCCGTCCCTCGGTGCTGCCCCCGGCAGCGCCGCGCTCTCTCAGCCGCACCCCCTACTCGGCCCTCCTCCCCGCCGCCCCCGGCGCCATGGCGTGCAGCCTCAAGGACGAGCTCCTCTGCTCCATCTGTCTGAGCATCTACCAGGACCCGGTGAGCCTGGGCTGCGAGCACTATTTCTGCCGCCGCTGCATCACCGAACACTGGGTGCGGCAGGAGGCTCAGGGCGCCCGTGACTGCCCCGAGTGCCGGCGCACGTTCGCCGAGCCCGCGCTCGCGCCGAGCCTCAAGCTGGCCAACATCGTGGAGCGCTACAGCGCCTTCCCGCTGGACGCCATCCTCAACGCGCGCCGCGCCGCGCGACCCTGCCAGGCGCACGACAAGGTCAAGCTCTTCTGCCTCACGGACCGCGCGCTGCTCTGCTTCTTCTGCGACGAACCGGCACTGCACGAGCAGCACCAGGTCACGGGCATAGACGACGCCTTCGAGGAGTTGCAGGTGCGCTGCCGGGCGGCCGGGGTGGGGGCGGGACCCGGCCGGGGCGGGGTCGGGGCTGGACCGCCGGCTGGGTCCAGAGTTGTCACTGGGCGGAGCCACTAGCAGGGTCAGGGCCCTATCAGAATTACCATGGGGCGGGGAACGGGGAGGGGCCGCCGCCAAAGGGCGGGTTATTGGAGGCGGGGCCATGGGCTGTCGGTACCCCGCGGGGCCTGAGGGGTGCAAGGGAAGAGAAGGGCCCATGGTTGAGGATAGGGCTTCGGTGGGGTGGGACGACAGGGACAGATTATTACCGGAACCCAGCCGCCCTGACTGCCCCTGTTTCAGGATGAGTTAGAGCTGGACCAGGTACTGGACCCCGGCAGCCTTGGGGATGGGCAAGGCCAGAGCTGCTGGCAGGAGTTGTGGGGCAGGAGACAGTGCCCAGCATCGGAATGGTCTAGGGCAGAATTGGGGGGCAAAGACAAAGATAAGGATGTGAACACGGTCAGGGTCAGGCAGGGGGCAGGACCACCATAGGAAAATGGGTCTTAACTGTATGGAGGAGGTGAGCTCCCGCGATGGGGGTGTGGGGAGGAGGCTAGTCAGGTGTGACTGACCTGGAGGGCAGTACCAAGGCCAAGACTAAGGCCCCAAGGCTAAGTGATTTGAGAAAAGGAGGGAAATGCGGGTCTCTGGAAGTATCCAGAGACTTTTGATGGCCTCCTTGGTTCTGTTGCACACATCAGGATCTTTGAGGACTAAGTGAAAACTACATGCAGGGTAACTTAAAGCATAGTCAGCCTAGGACTATAATTGGTCTCCCCTAAGCCTTCCCATCTTCACTAACTCCTACTCAACCCTCAAGGCCCTACTTAAATGTCCTCTCTGTGAAGCCTTCCACTGGCCAAAAAAAAAAAAAAAAGGCATCAGAACTGCAGTCCCCCCAAATGCTCTCCATTGGTGTTTTATTAATAAGTGTTTTAAAAATACTGTCCTGAGATCAACTGTCTCTGGGAAATATAGTATATTCTCTATACCCCTCTTGGAGGATTCTCAGTATACATTTGCATATTAAAGACTTGGAGAAATCTTGCAGTAAAGAACTCCATTTTACTGTGTTTAATAAAATGGTTCCCAAGCTTATTTGAGCCTGGAATCTTTCTTTCAAGGGAAACCATTTCATTGTGATAGTCCATGTCTCTAACCTTGGAATACCAGTCCAGTACGCCATTCCCCTAGAGCAGGGACAGTCTCTTACTCACCATATCTATGGCCCCAAAACCTGGCATGAGGCCTGGCCCACAGTACCCACCAGTGGAAGTTGAATGAATAACCAGCCTTGGGCCTGAGCTGGCCTGGACAGCGGAGTCTTTGTAACCAGAAGGTTTTTAACTCAAATATTTTATGAAAATGCGGTGGGCTCACTCAAAGGTAGTGAGGTCTTTGTTCCTAAAGATACTGAAGCAAGAGCTAAATAACTACTTTTCCCTGTGTTGTAGGTGGTCCTCCTGCCCCCTTTATACATGAGTCTTGTAAGTCAGTCTGCACCTAGCAGGTGCAGGTGGAGATGAGCACCAGCGTTTATTCACCCTCCCCGCCCCCCCTTTCATCCCCAAACCACGACTGGCGCCCTTCCAGTCTGACTCTCTGAGTATGGGCAGCAAGAGTTGGGAGCTCTGGAGGCTTGCATGAGGCTGGCATTGGCCTTCCACCCCCAGAGACCCTTGTGCCAGGGACTAGTGTCCCCATCTACCCAGTTGTGAAGTCACATGAACAGGGGTGAGGAGAGAACCTTTGATAGGACTGGGCACAGATTGCGTGAGTTCGATGAGACTCTGTCTGAAACCATCCATACAACTTCTGCAATATGTAGATGTGGAGACGGAGGTCCAGAGAGGCAGTGTGACCGACCCAAAGCCACACTGCCAGATAATAAGAGAGCCAGGCTAGAAAGCCTGGCCTGAGCGAGCCAGGCTCCTCCCCTGCAGCTCTCCCCTCCTCTTCTGTTTTAATTTTCTAGCTCAGAGGCTCTGCTTTCTGAGGCTTGGTTCCTCTGTCTGCAAACAGGGACATCAGAAGCATTGTGTTGTGTTGCAGTGTTTTCAGTCCATCCCTGTGCTGGGGAATGCAGGAGAAATTGAACATATATTTACTCCAAACATCACTGAAACACTTTCCTTTTGGGTTCAAAGAAAAACAAGGCAGCTCCTCCTCCCTTAGCCTCTAGGGCACTAGGCCTGGAGTCAGACCTTCCTTCCACACTGCCTCTGAAACTGGGCATGTTGCTTCATGTAAACCCTGCTGCCCTCGTCTGTAAACTGGGGTCAGGATGATTCTTCCCTACCAGGACTTTCGTGAGGCTGCCCTGGGGTGCATTTGCTATTTGAGGTCCCTGACACATGGTAGGGGCTGGGTCAGTAGACACTCCCATCCTTTCTCTCTGGGCCAATGCCCAGACCCACTTCTCTTGCCTGAGGAGGAGGCCTGGCTTTGGTTTCTCCTTTGGGTTTGGCAAATGTGGGAGCAAAACATGCCTCCCCACTGAAGAGGTAAGCTCCTGGGTGAAGTTCAAGCCACTCCCCGCCCCCCCCCCCCAATCTGGGCAAGCAGGGCTCATTAGCTATTTATGCCCCAGGAAGGAGGCTGAGCCACTAGTCACACCCCCTCCTCTCCCAGCAGCTGGTGGTTCTGTCCCCAGGGATCCAGGAGCCTGGACTTGGCCCCCTCTCCTGGAGAATAACAGCTCAGAGCTAGCAGGGCCTTGGAGATGTTCTGGAGCAACCTTTTTCACTCGACAGATGGAGAAATGGCAGAGAGGGAGGGAGGGAGGGGACCTTGCCCTCAAGGCCAGAGGAGGCTGGGCCTGGGTTCAACCAGGCTCACACCTAGCCTTGCAGTTGGCCTAGAACTTTCATATTTGTTGTAAATCCTGGAGGCAGCAGAGCAGAAAGGTTAAGAGTTCTGCTTCTGCTTTAGTATTCAGGCAGCACCAACCTTGGCTCTACCCCTTTCTGGCTGTGCGATCTTAGGGAAGTTACTTACCCTCTCTGACCTCAGGTTTCCGCATCGCATTGACAATATGAGAGTAATGGGGTTAGGATTAAATAATATGACATATGCAAAGATTTAGTACTGCACGTGGCCCACCGTAAGCACTGAGTAAATGACAGCTCCAGTGTTTACATCATAGGCCGCACTGTTGACATTTAGGGCCGGATAAGTCTTTGTTTTGCAAGACCTGCTGTGCATTGTATGTGTTTAGCAATATCCCTGGCCTCTCCCACTAGATGCCTGTAGCACCCCTCCCCCGAGTTGTAACTACCAAAAATATCTCCACACTTCATCAGATGTCCCCCAGGGTCAAAATCATCCCTGGTTGAGAACCCTGATAAGTCCTTCTCAACTTTTAAGACTCAGCTCAAATATCACTTCCTCCTTGAAGTTTTCCCTGACCTACCAAGCAGAAATGCTCTGTGCTCTTCTTTCCAATACAGGGGTCAGGGTCCTGGCGTCACTGCTCATGTGTTCTTGGCGAGGTCACCTCACTTCTCAAACCTCTACCTGTTTATAACATGGGCATACCTGACCTTCTTAGAAAGGACATTGTGAGGGTTAGGGATGCTGCATCAAAGTGCCTGAGACTGGGCCTAGCATAAAGTAGCACACAGCCATCTTTAAATATCTTTATTTTTTCCCTATTATTTTTTTATTTTTTTTTAAAGATTTATTTTTTTATTTTTACATACAAGCTAGGGTGTATACAGGCCAGAGGCATGGGGCGGCGAGAGGGTTCACCAGAGACAGAGCAGGTAGCAGAACAGGCAGATCAGAAATACACTGCTGAGGGGAGCAGCGGGTGAGGCAGGAGGGGTCTGCCGCACCATGTGGGATTCTCCCTGGCCGGGTGTGGAACTCGCATCGCTGCTGCCGACAGCTCCACAGCGCAGCGCCCAACCGCTGCGCCACCAGGGAGGCCCCTAAATATCTTTATTTTTTCCCTATTATAAAATTAACATAATAATAACATAATAAAATTAACATAATAAGCAGAGCGGTAAAACATAAAAGTCCCCCTATCCCACCCCATAGAAAAGACCACCATCCCACCCCATAGAAAAAGATAGTTAGAATTGTCTTACAGTTCTGCAGAATTTTTATTGTATAAGGGCATCCTTTTTTCACTGCTGAGCACATGGACCACAGAGCAAGGGGGAGACGCGGAGCCAATACATCTGGGGTCCTAGTTCACTGCCTGGGACTGTGCTCTGCACTTTTTTTGCACTACCTCATTTAATCTTTCTAGCATCTTGTTGCACGGGTGCTATAATTGTTCCTTTTAGAGAGGAAATTAGCTCGGAGGAATTCAGTGACGTATTCCGTCACCCTGCTGGTGAATGGCAGGGGCAGGATCTGAAGCCAGTCTGACTGGGCACTCACAGTTGCCTCCGAGGGCCAGTACTTGTCTTCCACCCACTCTGCTGTCTTTTGGTGCCCAGCACTCAGCACAGGGTCAGGCTAAGGACACGTTCTGCATGCCAGCTGATGCACCAGGCGCAGGTGGCTGGATGTCATCTTAGTCAGGCCTGGCATCCGGTTGCCTGGCAAGCTCAGCTCCTAACCTCCAGAGAGGGGGTCGGATTCAGTCCCAGCATACCCTCCAGGCCTCACATGACTCCTGGAACCTTTCCCAAGGCCTCCTTCATGCCAAGGGACACAGCGGTGAATCTACCTTGAACAGGAGCCCTGAGGAGCGAGGCACAGTGATCCAGAGATGCCAGAGAGGAGAAAGCAGGGTTGGGGCATTAGTGCAAATCCTGGCTCAGGGCTCCTTCCAGCCTGCTCTGCCCCCTTCCCCAGTCTGGGAAACGGGAGTAAGAACAAGCCCGGCCACTTTACATGTAAAAAGGGAGGCAGAGCTGCTGCCTGTCCAAAGAGATAACAGATGAGGAGGCTCTTTATTCTGTGCCACGGACAGGGAGGCAGCCTGTGTCCCAGGAAGCAGCCTCTGCTATTACTTTTCTCGGGAGAAGACAGGGTTTTTGTGCAAACAGCAACCTCCATGGGGGCAGGGCTGGCTGTTGGCCCCTCTGTGCGCAGCAGTGACACAGCTGAGCACAAGTCCCAGGGTAGAAACTTAAAGAGTTGAGGTTGGGCCCCACAGGACATTTATTTTACGGAGATAAAAGGATCTAAGAGTGACAATCACAGAAATAATAGCAACTCTAAAAAACATGAGCCAAAGTTTCTTGAGCATTTGCTACATCCAGGTTCTGTGCTTTGGGCAGTGAGTCCTCACATCAACCCTTCTCCCTTTTTCTACTCCTGGAGACTGGGATCAGCCCCACTTCACAGGTAAAGACATTGAGGCCCAGTGGTGCTGCCATTAGGAGGCACAGCTCAGGTTCAGACCCACCCTGCTCACCTACACTGACTCCAGGAGTATCTGGATGGCGAGGGGCCTCGGAAACCACCCCTTTCCACCACCTCCCCCCTTTTCAGTGGGGAACCTGACGTGCCCAAGGTTGGACTCTCAGTCCCGTGAGTTGTCACAGCACCACTGAGCTCTGTGTGGTGACACAGGGTGGGTGTGGAGGATCCAAGATGGGACTCATCTTGGATTTGGGGAGTCATTCAATAATTTCTTCAATAGACTCTCCTGCTGTGGCTTCTGAGAGCCAGGCCCTGCCTTGGCTCTGGGAAACAGGCCCACCAGCCGCAAGGCTGTGTCCCGGCTCCTCTGACTGTACCTGAGGGCAGCGCAGGCCTCCTGCCCTGGAGCTGACTGTTGAGCTGAGTGTTAAGAGCAGAGAGAAGACATTATGGGCAGGAAGGAACCAAAACCCCCACAGCCACATTCCGGGGTGTGCAGAGAGCCAGGGGCAGGGGCACTTTGGCGGGTACTCTCTCCCACCCTCATTTAATCCTCATGGCCACTATGAAGTGGGTCATGTGGCTTCATTTTAAAAATGAGGAAACTGAAGCTCAGAAATGGTGCCTCAGGCCAGATAATCACTAAGCGTCCCTGAAACTGGAAGTAAGACTCAGGTTATCTGAGTGAGACAAGCATGGAGGTGAACTCAAGTTCAGGTAGTTTGTTGTGGCTGAAGGGTGTGCGTGGGAGAGGGGAAGTGTGGGGGAAGGGGGGAGAATGGGAAAGTAAGACTTGACCAACTCAGGATGGGTCTTGGGTACACCACCTACTGCGCCCCAAGGAGCTTGGACTTAGTTCTGAAGATGCTGGGAAGGCAAGAACAGGTTGGAGAGGCCTGGTCAGATCTGCCTGATGGGCAAGCTGGACTGGAGGAGGGGACAGCCTGGCAGTGCCACCAGAGACTGTGAGGCTGAGTGGTTAGGGAGATGTCTGGAGGAGCAGGATCATCAGGGATAGGGGCGTTGAAGGGGATTGAGGGGGCGGGGAAGCAAGGCCAGTCCAGGCTTCCGTGCTAACAGGCTTGGGCCAGAGTGGGGAAGAGAGCAGCACTGGGGTGCAGGGGAGAGCACACCTTGAGCACCCACCAGCACTGTGCCCGGACCTTGCCCTCCCATTTCATTCCCATCATGGCCGTCCCTCTTGGCCTCCGTCAGTGGCATCCCCTGTTTACAGATAAGGCCCTGAGAGGTGGGCCCTGGGAGGGGGAGAAGGGATCTGCCCAAGGCCTCAGAGCCAGGCTGTTCTGACAGAGCACATGCTGTGTCCCCTGGGCAGCACTGCTTGGTGAGGGGGACAAGAAGCCCCCGGCGCCCTGGCTAGATGGCCTCCTGCGGCAGCGCTGTCCTCTAGGCCGACACAGGAGGGGAGGCCTGGCCTGTGAGTATGTGAGCCCTGGCTCTCTGTCCTCAAGCCAGCTGCCATCCCAGTCCTGGCCTCTGGAAACCTGGGGGAGCCCCAGGGCCTCCCAGCTGACATGTTTGCATACCAGGTCTGCCCCACTCTGCCCCCTCCCTGAGAAAGGGGTGGAGAGAGATGACTCTGCCCTGTAATGTGGCCCTCCCACTTCCCTCTCCTGCGCCTCCCCAACTCTGGTGGGACCTGCAGAGTCCAGCTCCCCCAGGCTGACCTGCAAGGCCTCCTCCTCACCCCAACTAGCCCCACTGGCCTTTCCAGCTTGTGGCTCCACCCCCTGCCACAGAGCTGTTTCCTGCCATCCCCAGCTGCCCACTTCCTGCAGGTGTGCCCCTGCCCATCCAGTTCTCTCTTCCTGGAATATGCTGCCCCTTCCGTCGTCTCCTGCTCTGTCCATCAAAAATACTTTCTCCCAGAAGCTCCCCCAATTGCAAGTCCCTCTTTCATGTGTAATTATAACCATTATGATGAGCGTGACTACAACTAAGAGTGACCCGGCACATCCTGTGTGTTGGGTCAGGCCTTGAATTAAGTCATCTAATCTTTGCGGCAACATGGAGAAGGCGCTGTTTGTCCTCACGTCACAGATTTGGAGACTGAGGGGGGAGTCACATGCCAGCAGGTGGGGGCAGCTAAATCTCCGCGTTCATCCTGTTCTCCCTTACAGTCTACCGAGTCATGCAACTAGCTATAAACTCCTCAAGAACTGTGGAGTAGCAGCCACAAAGCTGACTGTGTGACCAGACATGGTTGCTGCGTTGACATGAGTGGGAGGCCGAGCAACTGAGCGGTTTCCTGCCTGGATTTTGGAGTCACCCAGAGCCCCTCCTCTGCCTCTTATGAGCTGTGTGTCCTTAGGCAAGATGCCTGACCTCTCTGAGCCTCCATTTCCCCTCCTATGTGAGATAGAAGTGATAAGGTACTACCCTGTGGCATTGTAAGAATTAGGTGACCTGATGTCAAGTGAAATTCAAACCCAACTACACCATTTCCAGCCCTTCTGGTCCCAAGACTTCCCCAGCGACAAATCCTCCCTTGGGATTCGATCTTATCACTTCAGGAATTTTTCAACAGCTTCCTGTTACCCATATGACCTCTCCTGGGAGTGAGTTTTCTGGTTGGTTCTCCTCTGCCATACTGTGTGCTATGGGCCAGTCAGTCCCATTTTTGAACCTCAGTTTCCTATGTGAGAAAATCCAGGGGGATGGACCGGGTGGCCCCTCGGTCCCCTTGCTGTTCTGGCTGTCTGAAGAGGCCTGGACACAGTGACAATAAGGACATGGAGATGTGACCGGGGAGCCTCATGTGGGACGTGGTGACCACCATGTGTCCCCAGCACCCAGTGTGTGCCAGGCTGTGCCCTGTGAGGCTAAACAATTTTTACTGTGCTCTCACTTCACCCTCCCAAACCTAGCAGTGTTATTATGCCCCACTTCGCAGATGAGGGACTAGGCACAGAGAGGTTAGGATACATGCCCAAGGTCACACAGCATGTGTGACAGAGTCAACCTTCTAACCCAGATCTGATCCCAGTCCTCAAAGGACCCTCAAGGGAATGGGAGGCAGAATGCAGGCTGCCTCATAGTCCTACCCTGGGGGTGCCAGGGGTTGGTTTTCCTAAGTTAGCTTTGCTCCCTCAGGCTCTGTAGCCCACCAGAGGAGAGCTGCCCACCTTCCCCCAGCCCCCGTATCACACAAACACACAAACACATCCATACACACACATACCCTTTCAAGGATAAGCTCCAAGATTCATTCTGCACCAGTCACACTGCTCTTGGCCCTGTCCTAGGTACTAAGAGAGTGGAAATCTGTCAGACACAGCCCCTGCCCTCAGGAGCCCACAGTCTCATGGGGGAGACTAACTAATGACCTTGGAATTAAAATGCAATGTGTGCCTCAAAGGTGACGTCAAGGGCGCTGGACATAGAGATGGGCCTGGAGACAATGTGGCTTCTCAGTGACATTTGATAAAGGTCTTAAGAGATAAGTATGCGCCTTTCATGCAGGGGAAAACATGTGGGTGAGCGTGGCAGACAGGGATAAATAGCATGAGCAAAGGTCTGGAGGAGAGCACTGCAAGGGGCTCTGTGCATCTAGAGTGGCACTGTCCGGTATGACTTTCTGGAATATTGGAAGTGCCCTGCATCTGCACCGGTACAGCAGCCGCTAGTCACGTGTGGCTAGTGAGTGTTTGGCATATGCAATCAGTGCAACTGAGGAGCTGAATTTTCCACTTATTTTCGTTTTCATTCATTTTATTTTAAATAGTCCCCTATGGCTGGTGGCTGCCGTATTGGACAGTGTGGGTCTGGACCAAGACATGAGACTGGAGAAGTTTGGGGCTGGTGGTGAAGGGCCTTGGAGGCACACTCTGGCCTCCTGCCTTCTGCAGAGGGGACCTGGGGAGAAGTGTGGACACGTCTGTCCTTTAGAACCATCACCCCAGCTGCACTGTGGCGCTTGGAGGGGGCAGGGCAGGGGCCAGGGGAGCCTGGGGCTGCAGTCCAGAAAAGAAGTGATGAAAAATGATCTGGGACAGTTGGGGGTAGAGGGCAGAGAGCACATTTCTGAGCCACCCCATAACTGATTGGGTTGGTGGGTGGGCAGTGTCAGATTTCCGACCTGAATGGCAGTGGGGTTGGGGATGTCCTTTCCTGACATGGGGTAGATGGGGAAAGGAGCAGGTTTGGGGTTCCCTAATGCAGCCCAGCATTCACTGTGCTGTTACTGCCTGTGCCCCGTCTTCCTCCCAACCGCTCCATGAGCTTGATACACAGGCTTGTCCCTCATCCCTCTCCCTGCTGCTGACACAGCAACTGGGGGGGCCCAAGGAGGCCTCAGCACATGTTTGTGAAATGGGTGAGTGAGTGTTCCAGTGCTCGGTGCTCAGGTCCAGGAGGAAGGGGCCTGACCTGCTCTCCCAGTTCCTGGCCCTGGAAGCAGGAAGGAATTTGTCCAAGTCCCTCAGCACCCTGAGCAATGTGAGGGTCAGGACCTCCGGGGCAGTTTGCTGGGAGAATGTGAAGAGCTGCCTGGGTGGCGGGGTCACTCTCAGATCTACGAGGACCACCAGCGGGGAGGATTGTAGCACTTGGCCCCTCTCCTCAAACATCTGGGTCTCCAGCAGGCTGTCCCAAGCAGGACAGACCCGAGGCCGCCAGGGAGGGTGAAGGAGCAGTTATTCTGCCTCTTAGCTGAATGAAATGTTCTGTTCCAGTGGCTCAGATGCAAGTGAACCCCCTGGGAATGCCTTTCAGCTGCTGGTTTCAGTGACCTGAGTGACATAGCTACAGTTAGAGGGGTTGTGTTTCTCCCGCATGTAAAACCAATCTACAGGAAAGGCCCCAGGCAGGGGTTGCTGGGGCCAGTTCACTTTGGTCTCTGAGAGCTGATTTCTAAATCTCCTCCCAGCTCCATGTCCCCTGATATCACAGTGACAGCTTGAAATTGGCATTGGTGGGGGCATTTACACCCCAAAATTTGGCAAACATCATAAATCGGGGCTTTTTTTTCCAGGGGGCCGGCTTCCCAGCATATCACGAGTCCAGGGGTAGTGTGGCTGCCCCATGGTCAGCAGGACACAGACCCCCCTTCCTTCTTCCTCTGGGTTCGGCTTGTGACTTCCACCTTTATGGTTGTCTTATGGCCTGAGACCTTTATTTTCTCTCTAGCACAGACTGTAATTGATAAGTATCTGGTTCTTTTATCATCCTTGTTTGTTATCACTAGGCGGATGTTTGTTACATCTTCCCCACTAGATGGAAAATTCCCCCGGGCCGGGCCTGTGTCTGGTTCTCTGCTTTATCCCTAGTGCCTGAGCAGTGCCTGCTCCATAGTGGTTGCTCAATAAATATTTGTGGCATGAATAAGGGATCATAAACAGAGATCATTTTGCCCATCATCATGGCCATTTTCCCATTGGCTGCCTACCTAGTCCGTAAAATTGGCTGGACTAGATGTTTTCTGAGGGCCCTCCTTGCTCTGAAGAGATGAATGAATGGGTGGGAGGTGTGTGTGAACAAGCAAGTCAGCTCCCTGCATTGCCAAGTCCAAACGGGGAACCCAGGCCTCGCTCAGAGGCTATTTCTTTGGAAATTCATTCACCAAGCAAACTTCCTTGAGCCCCATCTCCACGCCAGGCTATTGCTGGGCATGGGGGATGTAGAGTGGGAACAGTACTGGCCCGCCCTGGAGGACTCCTGGGCAGTGGCGGTGAAGAGAGGCTGGACAGCTGTGCTGTAATACCATGGCCCGAATGCCCCAAGGGCCACAATGCCTGGCCGGGGCCTGGCCCCGGTCCCCAACCCGGCCTTGTGTGTGTTCCAGAGGGAGCTGAAGGAGCAGCTTCAGGCCCTTCAGGACAGCGAGCGGGAGCACACGGAGGCGCTGCAGCTGCTCAAGCGGCAGCTGGCGGAGACCAAGGTGAGCCGGGAGGCTTGGGGGCGGGACCCCGGGAAAAGCGGGGCCAGCTTCTAGGAAAGAAAAGTGGAGGTGCATCCTCTCCAAGGTGGGTGAGGGCAAGGATTTGGGCAGGTCCTGGGTTAAGGATGGGGCCCCTACTTCCTTTCTGTCCTGAGTGGAAGTTGCGGTGGGACCAGGGTCCCTCCAAACCCGGCGCTGAGCCTGGAGAATGTCACTTTTCCCCTTCCTTATTCACACTGGTGAGGAGCCAGCCCCAAGCATGTTCTCTGGCAGGATTTGTGGCTCAATCCTTCAGTCTTCTCCCCATTGAGGCTCAGGCCACGGGGGTGTGAACCCTGAACAGTAGGGCCAGACCCTGAGTCACCTGCTACAATGGTTTGAAAAGGAAAGCCTTTCTTCCTGACCTGAGAGGCCGTGGGTTCTGGCTCAGCCACCAACTGTCACTTTGGGTGAACTGCCGACTCCCCCAGGGACCCTGATGTTCCCATCCATACTGTGGGTTCCGTCAGCTCCCTCCAGAGATGAGGTTCTGGATCCTCCACACTTCCAAGGGGCTCCATAAAGTTCCCGACAGATAGCACACTAACTGGATGAGACTTGCTTCGATGTCTGCTCTGTGTTTCTGAGACTTTACCAACTGGGGCCCCAGGCCCAGTTGGTAAGCTCTGGGCTGATTTCAGTCTGGCCCTACCCCCTCGCAGGGGGAGCAGAGTCTTAGGAATGCTGTGGGCCTCTGAGGTCAGCATGGGGCCTGGAGAGGCCACTGGAGCTCCAGATCTGTGCCCCAGCTCGGCCACCAACCCGCTGTGCAGTCTCGGGGAAGTCATGGCAAACATTTCTTCAGAAAACATTCCGAGTGCTCTGGGAAGGACCCTCAGCAGCAGACAAGAAATAGTCACAGGATCCCAGCCTGTGGGCTTCTCACAGCCTCCATTTCCCCATCTGCCTGGTGACTCTACCTCTCAGGTGAAGAGGAGCAAATGGAAACCTCCCTCTGGAAGAAAGGGGGATGTTATGGTCTGTTTCTTCTCTCCAGCATTCTCTTCTCTCCAACCCCCATTGTTTTTCTCCCCTGACCTCTTCCTCCCCGGCTTTCCTGTCCATCTGTCTACCCCTGGAGGGTCCTGGGGGTCCACCTCCCCCTTCAACTCCCTCAGCCCCGCTTCCTGTCTGGACTGGGGTGTTTATACAAGAAATGCCTATGGATGCTTTGGAGGTCATATTTCACCTGGTGCCTGACTTACTTCCCTGCGGCGCCTGCCCCGCCAGCGGCAGGCCTGATCCCCATCCCCAGCTCGGCTTGCTGTTTTCCTTGGGCGGCCCTGACGGAGTGACGCATTCTTGGCAGGGCGTTTTTTCTGACATGGCCCCAACTCGTCCAAGCTCCAGTGAGTTCCCAGGGATGTGGTGGGCTGGGCTGGGAGCCACTTTCCAGTCGGGGTACCGAAGGGACTGAGGAGGGGTGCAGGTGGCTCTGCCCTGAGAAAACTGGAGTAAACAGGGCACAGCAGTTGAGCTGAACTTTTGACAGTGGTGAGAATTATGTTTCTCATTCGATGTCTTGCCAGTTCCCACAGAATGTCACCCCTGGTGGCAGGGCTCCCCCAACCCTATGCCACCCACACAGTAAACACTTGTTGGACAAATGAGTGGAGGAAAAAAACACCTTTTGAGGTAGGAACCATGGTTATCTCCATTTTATCATCATGGAACCTGAGCACAGAGAGGTGGAGGGACCAGCTAGTGAGGGGTCGATTGGGAGCTACTGCCCGAGTCTGTCAGAGCCTAGTGCACATTCCAGCCTCATGCTGGGATCTTGGCCCTGTGATCAGTGAGGCAGGTATGTTGGAAGGACCCATGAGGGACATACTTGGGGCTCCTGGGTAGCTGTCCCTCTGATGCTCCACTTCGGAACTGCACTCTCCCTGCCCTCCCTCTTTCCCTACCCATCCTCTCTTGTCCTGGGGACGCTGGACTCCCACCTTAGAAAAAAGATGGCGTCAGCACCCACTGCTACAGAGCAACCTTGGGTAAGACCCTCACCTCCTTCACCTTTCAAGCAGGTCCTGAGTGCCAGTCCTGTGCCAGACCCAGGCAGAGCACAGATGGTGGCAGGCGGGGTGGGGGGAGGTACGTGCAGGCGGAGGCCCATCTACCCGCCAGGAAGCACATAAAATGTAAGACACTGTGTTAAGGCTATTTGCAAAGTGGCTTGCGTACATTTTACTGTTTAATAGTCCGAAAAAGGTTGAGGAAAGTAGCACAGAGGAGGTAGCTTCTGACTTGGACAGCCGAGAGTTTGCCAGTTGAATAAAGGGTTTGCTGGGGGAGGAGGTCATTCTAGGCAGGTGAAGTTACAATGCAGTGGCCCCGCAGAGGTAAGCTGAGAGCAGCATGAGGACAGAATGCCAGGCCAGGGGGTTTAGCACCCTGCTAGTCATCAAGGAGCCAAGGAAGGTTCGCAGACGGGATCAGCTGTGACCCGGTTTGCACACACCGGGGGAGTTTGTGGGTTAAGACACAGAATTGACTTGTGGGCCGAGTGAGTTGGAGGGCCTGCGGGACCCCAGGGGGCCATATGGAGGAGGCAGTTGGAAAGATGAGGTAGGAGACATGCAAGACTTTATATGGACTTGAGAGCCAACCTCAAAGCAGCAGGCCGCAAAGATGAGGGAGGGCATGTGAGACGAGAGTGGAAGACCGGCGTGGCACGGCCCTGAGAACACGGATAGCGGGCAGGGGGCAGCCGCAGAGGTGGAGGCAAACCAGAGCTTGCAGTTAGCAGAGGGTGGCGAATGGGCTAAATGCTGCTACAGAGTGCTCAAGGAGCCAGAAGGGGTGGCCGTGGGATTGGGGGACCTCTGGAGGGCCGCAGCAGATGATGATGCAGCCCCATCTTCCCACCTGCAACCTGGGGCTGCAGAAGTCCGGGCCCTTCCTAAGTGAGGGGGCTCAGGGAAGCCACAGGCAGCCTGGCTGTTCATCCCCAGCCTCTCCTCCACCCTCTTTGTCTGCCTGGTGCTCTGGGTGGGCATGCGCAGGGAGGCTGGCCCACTGCCAACAGCTCTTCCTGTAGGCCAGCAGTATGATGGGGAGAGAACAGACCCTAATTGAGCCTTTGTCGAGCCTCCCACAGAGCCCTGGGCACTGAACACAGCGGGGTCTCTGACTCCATGAACTCGCAGCCAGAATCCCACAAAGTAAAATTACAGAGGCAGGCCCCACACGCGGCCGCTGCCCAACCGCACCCCTGCCCTGTGCTGTCCTGACTCGCGCTGATCCTTCTGCCCGGTCCCTGCACCCCAGCTGACATCCCTCGGCCCCACTTCAGATGCCGTCTCAGGGAAGACTTCAGGACGCGCCTGTTAGAACTAATCTCGTGCAATAAGCAGTCCCCCACGCTGCACCTGGAGCACTGCCTCACCTTCTGTGAGCACCCCCTCATCTCACCTCCACCGCCCCCTGAAGGTCGTTGTGCTGCGCTTTCACAGCTAAGAAACGGGAGATTCAGAGATATCAGGCAACTGAGGTTGCCACAGCTTGTTCCTTGTCCAGGGAGTCTGGGGGTGGCAGGACAGGGCAAGTGACCCACCGTGTTGCAATTTAGAAAGCTCTTTGACATCTGTGTCTCTTGTGCTCATTGCTTGAGTCCACGAGTGGTTTTTTTTAAAAACAAAAGACTGCACAGCCAGAATTCAGCATCTTCTCCCAGTCCCTTCCTCTCCCCCAACTTTCCTATCCACCCCACCCCCAAGCCAGAAATCTGGGTATTTTCCTCAACCCCTTTATCTCCTGCACCCCTACATAGCCAGTCAGTCACCAAGGCCAAAGGGGCTCCCAACAAATGGCTTATAAGCCGTTTCCCACTCGCGCAAGCCTCATTGTCTCACCTGGCTATTTCGTTAGCCCCTAATGAGTGCCATAGAACATCTGCTCTCCCCCTGGCCTCGCCAGTCCCTTCCTGCCACCTTGCTTATGCCTGTGCCATCCAGTGAGCCTTTCCTGCCCTTTCCTCTCTGCTTGTCAAGGTTCTTGGCTTGCTCCTCTCACCCCCAGATCCATCTGCTCTCCCTGACATAACCCCTGATGCCTGTCCCCACAGTCTTCCACCAAAAGCCTGCGGACCACCATTGGGGAGGCCTTCGAGCGGCTGCACCGACTCCTGCGCGAGCGGCAGAAGGCCATGCTGGAGGAGCTGGAGGCAGACACGGCCCGCACGCTGACCGACATCGAGCAGAAGGTGCAGCGCTACAGCCAGCAGCTGCGTAAGGTGCAGGAGGGCGCGCAGATCTTGCAGGAGCGGCTGGCCGAGACCGACCGGCACACCTTCCTGGCCGGGGTGGCCTCGTTGTCCGAACGGTAAGCGCTGCCGGCCAGGGGCCACCCCCGGAAGTGGGAATGGAGGCAGACGGGTGGTGCACAGAGATTCGGTCATTCAAATCTCTCAAACATGTGGGACATCTGCTGTGTGCCCAGCCCTAGGCTGCAGGGTTTTTATATTTCTATTATTAGGTTTATAAAATGTATACTCACAGAGCATATTATTGATGGGGTAATATGTTATTATATTGCAAATATATATATATGTATGTATGTATACTATATTGCATATAATAACTGATATTCTATAATAGCTAATATTTCTTAAGACCCTATTAGTCCCCTAGGAGGTAGTTGCTGCCCTCATCCCTATTTCACACTTGTAGAAAATGAGAAGGTAGATCAGGGCCTCCCTGCTAGTGCAGGGGTTAAAGTCCCAGCGCTACCAAGCTATCACCAGCCTCTGTGGCCTGAGTTCGATCCCCGACCAAGGAGCTGACCCACATGGCACAGCAGACCTCTCCTGTCTCGCCCACTGCTCCCCTCAGCAGTGTATTTCAGTAGATCTGCCTGTTCTGCTCCCCACTCTGCCTCTGGTGAATCCCCTCACCCACTACACCTCCAGCCTACACCCCAGTTCTTGTATGCGTAAATGAATAAGTCTTTAAAAAAGATTGAGAGAAGCTAGATCAACCCGCGAAGACCCCTCATCTAGTGTGTGGGGGAGCCAGGATTCAAACCCAGGTTCTGATCCC
Source organism: Scalopus aquaticus (assembly GCA_004024925.1). Lineage (NCBI taxonomy): Eukaryota > Metazoa > Chordata > Mammalia > Eulipotyphla > Talpidae > Scalopus > Scalopus aquaticus. The sequence goes on from PVIJ01006817.1 coordinate 62,510, forward strand.
GTAGCTGCCTTTACCAATAATATTAATAAATATTGTTTTGTTGATGAGCGACCCTGACCGCTCACATCATGTATTCCTGTTGCACATGAGCCGAGCACATCTTATAAACAGTTTACAAACACCATGCCATGTAGGCCTCACAACAAGCCCAGAAGGGAGTGTTCTCACAGTACCCGTGTCAAGAGGAGGAAAGCGAGGCTAATAGCTAGAGCGGTGGGGAGCGACACAAGTAGGCACTTGAACCTGGTCCAGCAGACTTCCTGGGCACAACCCTGCCCTGTGCAGGACTGCTGCCAGCGGTGGGGCAGGAACCCACACACCAGTGCAGCCTGTGCTCTTGCTCTCCTTCAGGCTCAAAGGGAAAATCCACGAGACCAACCTGACCTACGAAGACTTCCCAACCTCCAAGTACACAGGCCCCCTGCAGTACACCATCTGGAAGTCTCTGTTCCAGGACATCCACCCAGGTAAGGCCCTGCCTGCCACTCTCCAAGGGGGCTTAGCAAGAGGCAAGTCATCCTAGCTGAGCCCCTTGCTCTAAACATGGCCGGAGGCAAAGCAGAGGATGAGACGGGCGCCTTGCTGTGCACCTACTGTGTTCCAGGGACCTGCATGGTCACACAGCTCAAAGAATCCTCATACAACCCAATGGGGTCAGTTCTAACTAGCACACCCACTCTCCAGAGGAATAGACTGAGGCACCAAGCCGTTCATTCATGCATTCTATACACTTGTGTACATCACGCATCCACCCCACACTAGAACGCTACAAGTGCTAGAGAGAAAACCACGAGCAAAATAGTCAAAAATCCCTGTCCTCATGGAGCTTACATCCCAGGGTGTGAGAGAGAAAGAAAACAAAAGTTAATTAGTAAAACACAGACTGTATTAGAGATTGCCAAAGGGTGAGGAATGGGGCTAGGGCATGTTGAAGAAAGAGAGAGATTTTAAGATAGGGGATCCAGTAGAAGACTTCACTGGAGACTCTGGAGTAAAGACCTAGAGGAAGAAGGAGGGTGAGCCACATCTGTCTCTGAGGGAAGAGTGTTCCTAGCGGTGGGAATAGCAAGTGCAAAGACCCTGAGGCAGGTGACAGTCTGGGATGTTCAAGGAACAGGAAAGAGAACAGTAAGGAGTGGAATGAGAGAGAGAATGGAAGTAAGGAGGTCAGAGAGGGAGCAGTGGCCAGGCCATAAGGCCTGTAGACCAGTATGAAAACTCTAAATTTTATCCTGAGTGAGAGGGATGGTTTGGGGCAGAAGTTACATGAGCTGGTTTGAGTTTTGAAAGGATCTCCCTGGCTGCTGGGTTTGGAGAAGACTGAAGGAGCTAAGTGGTGAGGCTGGGAAGCTGGTTAGGGACACTGCAGTCATCCTGGTGAGCTAGTGGAGGTGAGGAACAGTGATGGGGTGGAGATCATGAAAAGCGATCACTTATCAGGTATATTTTGAAGGGCAAGCCAACAAGATTATACTAATGGATTGGATCTCAGTCCTGAGAAAAAGAAGTCGAGGATTGCAACAATTCTAACTGAGGTGACTGGAAGGATGGAGTTACAAGCATGTCAGGTTTGTGATGCCAAGGAGTGGTGTCATCAGCACGTGGACCATATTTAATGAACCTGGCTGAGGTCACTATAAAAATGAGGGTAGACAGAAAACATTTGGAGCCCTGGGGCACTCCTAGAAGTCGGGGACAAGAAGGGGATGCAGTCCCAGAGACCCCAAGAAGGAGCAGCCAGAGAATTAGGTGGAAACCTGGACATATCCTGGAAGCCAAGTGGAGCAAGAATTTCCAGGAGGAGAGAAAAGCTGGTGGTAGCAAAGGCTGCTGAGCCAAGTGTGGGAGAACCCAGAACTGAGTGCCCTCCAGGTCCAGCAACATGGAGGTGATTGGCGCCCTCCACCAGAGCTGCTTTAGCGCAGTGCTGGAGGCAGAAGCCTGGGCAGAGGCCATGCAAGGGAGACTGTGAGGAGAGGGAGTGGACATGAGGCTTTCGAGGAGTTTTTTTTTCAAAGGAGAGAGAATCACAGTGGCTATTTAAGATAGAAGAAATGACAGCATTTTGTGGGGTGACGGAAAGAGCCAGGAGGAGCTGGCAGCATCAGGATGGAGAGGGCGAGGTGCTAGAGTGCTGGCCAGGAGTGGGATCCACTGCTGCCTCTGCTGGGAGTGCAGACAGCTCACCTCTGGGAGCCCAGAGAAAGTAGAAGAAATGGGTCCTGGGGCAGAGGGGGCTTGGTGGGAGCTGGTGGGGTTCTCCTGCTGGATCTATGGGGGACAGTGATTGAAGGACACACATTTTCTAGCAGACCTGGTGAGACTCTGGCCTATCTTCCCGGGGTAGGGGCCTCTGTGCTTCTATCCTTGGGGGACCTCATGCTGGGAACCAGAAAAGTGAGAGCCACACTAGGTGAGTCAGGATAAACGAAGAAAGCAAAAAGCACATCCAAAGTGTGCTACTCTTTCCCCAGCCACCAACCCAAGGAAGCCCCTTGGGTAGATGGTCTCAGGAGCTCTATTCATCTGAGCTGCCACTTGCCCATCCAGTCACAGCTCAGAGAGGCAATCCAGGCAGGCACCTTAGCCTGACATTCAAGGCCCTGTGAGATATGGGCCTTGACGCTCTCTCATTTTCTCCTCCACATCACACTTAGCCACACTGAACCATGTTCAGATCTTAAATGAGTCATGTTCTCCCTCTTCCACACTTTTGCATATGCTGTTCCTTACTTTGCACAAACCTCAACCTTTGATGGTTAACTCCTACTCTCACCATCATAGTTTATAAACACCTCCCCTTGGAAGGATTCCTGGGTTTCTCCAGATAGCCCTGGACTATGCTATGACAAGTTTTCACTCTTGTCAAAATCTGTGTGACTGTCTCTCACTAGACTGTGAGGTTTTAGGGGTCGGGGGCTGGGTCTGATTCATCACTATATATCCCCAGCAGCCAACACAGTAAATATTTGTTGATAAATAAATAAAGAAATGAGTGGGTCCTAATCTCAGTCCTGCAACTAGAATAGTGCCTGGCATAAAGTAGGTGCTCAATAAATAACTGTTGAATGAAGGAACTTGCTGCACTTCATTGGATAAATCACATTCTCCTCTGAGCTTGTTTCCTCATCTGTAAAATACGGATGCTAAGAATTCCCTCCTTATCTCCCTCACAAGTGAGTGAATGGATGTACAGACTTGCTGATTGCCCCGGAGCTAGTTTTTCAACCTCAGCACTATTGATATTGGGGCTGGGTGAGCCCTTATTGCAGGGGTCTACCCTTTGCAACATTCATTCCCCTTCTCTACCCAACTCTACAGCCTCAGCTTTCTCTTCAGGAAAATGGGTGCAGTAATTTGTGCTCCTGAAGTTGCTGTGGATTTCCACAGTTGTTCAAAGGCCCGCATGGTGCGGCTGAGGGCTAAGTGGGTGCATGGACCAAGGGGCACCCAACTAGATGCCCCTCCCCGTCAGTTGTGACAGCCAAAAATGTTTCCAAACATTGTCCAATGTCCCCTAGCAGGCAAAATCAGCCCTGTTGAGAACCAGTAATTGAGCTGTACCAGAACCAGCTGCTCTCTGTGGGAGAACAGCTGAGGGAACAGTAGTGTGTGTCCTGAACATCCTGCCCAAGACAGAGGCCCCTGGGGAGTTCAGAGAACAGTGACCTGGTTAGCCAATCCCCTTCCTTTGTCTGTAGGGCCTATGAAGTCACTGGCTGCTCTGTCAACACCAGGGCCCTTTATGCTCAAATAGGAGGGCAGGCACACCCCCCAGGACCCAGCCAATAGATTCTAGCAGCTTCCTGCCTGCCCATCTTGCAGTTCACCCCCCTTGCTCTGGACCTCCACTCTCTACCACTACCTACCCCCTAACCCATCCCTGACACTGGAAACCCTCCTCCAACAGCCTAGCCTGAAATCCCCTCTCCCAGGCTCAAACTTCCTCCTTAGTCAGGCCAGGTAGCCCATTGTCTCAAGGACACCAGACTCAGCTCCCCTCACGCCGGTCTCCTCACTCTCCTGGGCTGCTCTCCTCACCCCATGCTTATTTGAATCCAATCAGTTTAAGTTCCAGCCTGTTCTGCTAGCTGTGTGACTCAGGGCAAATCACTGTGCTTTCTGAGCCAGTTTCCTCACTGTCAAACCAGGACAGTCAGATTTATCTCCCATGGTGGGTGTGGGAAGGAAATAAAATTATTTATTGGTGATAGTAATTATCAATTTGTGATAATATATACTTGCTACCTGTTTGTGTTTATTATTGTGAATCATCAAATGGTTTCTTAGTCTTGCTGAACAGGCTCTCTGGGGCCATATCAAGGAAAGAGTGTGGTGTGAAAAGGCCTCAGCTCGAGTTTCCATTCTGCTGCCCAGGTGGCAACTTGAGCAGGCCATCTAACTCAGCAGGCTCCGTACACCTCAACTTCCTCTTCATAAAATTGGATGCAGTAATTTGT